>BQNB010009932.1:0-20515 GCA_026074375.1 Tanacetum coccineum
TATAATGAAATGTGTAAACGAGCTAGTTTCATGAATTGAGTTGTAAAAAATAAAAGTTTATGGTTATGATCGTGGATGTAAGAGATTTGCAGCTATTGAGCGAAAACAAGTGAATAACATGAATTTCAAATGGAATAATGGTCTACGCAACCGAGGATTTGGCCACCACATAACATGTATTTTATGTCACACTATTCTTCACCTAGTTACAAATCAGATGGGTATTATTCTTAACAACAACTCATAAGTTTGGTGAAGTTTACAACAAATAACTTCGAAGTACAGTGACTAAGGAGGCGTTTGGTATGGGTCGATTGGTTGTAAAGTTGGGGTTTAAAGTAAATAATGTTGTTTGGTGTGATTTTGAATGTTTGTTACTTTGGGCTCAATCCAGAAATACCTGCGCGTTGAAAAGGAGAGGTTGCATATTGGTTTTACGATGATAACATATTTTTGTGAGCCCATATAAAATTTTAACCACTCATTATTATTATTTTTATTTTTCATTAGATATATTTTAATATTATAATATATATTTAAATATTATTTTCTCTCATACATTAAATCCTAATCTAAATCTTAAACCAAATTCAAATTCAAATCTAAGGGTGTGTTTGTTAAAAGTAGCAGTAGCTGTTAGCAGTGAGCAGTAGCTGTGAGCTATAGCCGTGAGCATTAGCTGTGAGCAGTAAGAGTGAGCAGTAGCTCTCACAGCTCACCGCTCCTTTGTTAAAGCTCCTTAAATAAGCATTGAAAAAATAGTTTTCCTAAAAAATAGCACCACTCACCGCTCATTTGTCAAACGACCAATAAAAATCAAAACCCTCACCGCTCCTTTTGCCAAACAAGTACTAAAAATCAAAATGCTCTTGCTCACCGCCCTAAAAAGCTCCACCACCGCTCCGTACCAAACATACCCTAAATCTTAATTTGCTACACCAACGCAAAACGCCCTAAAAAAGCCTTCCCAAAACACCTGCCCACCAATCCTGCGCTCCGTACACAAACAAAACCCGAAATCTTAATATTCCCTAGAATGGAAAAAAAAAGAAGAATAAAAGTAGAGAACACATAGAGTTAATTTGCCCTTTATATATATATAGATTAAAACAACTAAACACATCCTTAATTTAGGGTTTTGATATTAGAAATGTTTATAGAAATACGGATCAAAATGGTTGGACATGGATAACTCGGAACAAGAAATCAAAACCAATTGGAAATCCTTATCATAAGGATTTGGAGAACATTGCATAACAATGGAGCAACAAGATACAATAACCTTTTTATGTCACCAAATAATGTCAAATATGCATAATGCCTCCTGCTTAACAAAATCAAAAGGATTAATGGAACGTGTGTGCTTCCTCATACAATGGTCGTTTGGTTAAAACAAAGGCTTTCCATCGCATAATTTTTAAATTATCTAAAAGGAGGTACAACCGCTTTGGTTTTAGTTATTAAATTCTTAGGTGTTTAGGATGCAAATTTCTAATTCTATTGTAATTCAATGTCGGATATATAATTGGTAGTTTTTCATTCTTACAACATCACCTAAGCTTTAAACCAACATCCCCAACAAAAAAACCCTATAGCAACACCAAAATATACACAATCCCAACCAAAACCTAACTAATACCCAAACACACGAACAGCTTTCACTACCGCCAAAAACCATAACGCCTTTCCATTATCTTAACCAACACATCGCCACACCACCATCGCCACAAATCATAAACCTCCAGAAATCAAGAACTACACACAACCAAAAAAAAAACAAAACCCCTCATACGTACCTAATACTTATAAAACTTAACTCCTCATACGTCCCCTTACACTACAACCTCACCTTCGACCCTCAAATCTGTACCCTGCCCATATATCACAAACCTACCCAAACTCCAAACGCAAACAAACCCATTCCCATCCATCCAAAAAAAAAAAACGCACCATCACACTCACGAAACAAGAAAAAAACTAATAATTGGTGTACAAACAACGGATACAAACCCTACTTGTGAAATTTGAAATACATCGATTTCCCATGGAAACATGAGTATGTCCAGTTTGTAGGATTGAAGTAGCTTTCTTTTTCTTTTTTTAGCAGATCTTAAAATTCACAATCATGATCATGTTGGGGGGATTAACTACTGGATTTGATACATTTATATTTTCTCTCTTTTTTCCACTTGTTTCTACTCCTTCATTTCTTCTTCCATTTTCCCTACAATTTATTTATTTTTCCTCTCCCTTTCTTCCGTTCCTTGTTCCCCCATTCTATGGATGTCTTATGCTCTATAAATAAATACCAAAGAGAAATGAAAGTCTTAAAAAGGTTGTATTCAGATTAAAAGAAAAGGGGCTCAACATAGCCTAATTTTAAAAAATGACGAAAGAAAGGAACGAACATATCTTTTGGATTGAGAAGAGTTGGGTATTAACCAATATATTGCTTGGTATTGGGGGGGCCAATTGGCTATACAAAAAGATTTGCAGAGTAGCTTTGGGAAATGTTTTTGTTCTATTGAGAAGGAAAATTCCACAATAAGCAGTTGATTCCGGGGGGTAGGAGAAGACTATATTGCCAAATAACTACCAAATCACATCAACATCATCTCGAAAAAAAACGTGTTCATGAGGTCCGACAACAAAACAAGAATGATCTTTTTGAGTTTGTGGGGAGGTCGGTCGGAGTGTCCAAGAAAATTTTGATCATAGAGTTAACAAAAATAACAAAAAAAGAGACTACAAATGAGACATTTCCTCCTCCCAACCCACGTATTAAAAAAAAAAAAAAAGGTAGGTTGAAAATACATGATCTGAATCAACAAACGACAGACAAACAAAAAAAAAACCGACTTGATGATTATGAAAATACACATCTAACACTCTTACTCCAAACAAAACTCAACAATATGCGATGTACAAGCTTTAGACAATTAAGCGTGATGGGTAACCGGAAATGGGGGTGACAAAAAAGATGGTGAAGAATAAAGTCAATCAATCGAACTTTTTTCCGCCCAAATCCCCACCCCAAAGAAAAAAAAGAGGAAGAAGACCAAGACAAACCAATTATAATTCCTAAAATTCTACTACTAATTTCAGAACAATAGGGATAATTCTTTCTTCTTTTCTTTCTTCGGATATTAAGTAGAAAAGACCCTCCATCCTCTCTACATGCCTCCACTCACTGGATTATTGAGTTTCAATGAAAAAGAGCTTTTCTTCACTTTCATCATCTAGCAATTGATCTAAAACAAGCGTTTGCTAAGAACGTAGAAAAAATGATATCAACAAAGATTTTTTTTTTTTTTTCTTTTCTTATCAAAAGGAATTTCTTATTTATTTCTTGTCTACCCTTTTATTAAGTGAACTCACAACCAAATCATTGATGTGGGCACAATCAACTTGGGTTATTGTATGTTAGAAAGGATGTAAAAAAAACTCTAAACAAAATGATCCAAAGGAAATCGGGGATTCACACACCGAATCGTTTGACAGGAAAAGAAAATTTAATTTGGTCAATAATAGTTGTGGTAAAAACGAGGAAAAGAAGAAAAAACACAACGATGCGTGTGGATACAGAGAACATTTGTGCCTTAAAACAACAATGTGCATTTTCTATTTTTTTCCTTTTCATTGGGATTCAATAATAAAAAAATTGAGACTTATCGTCTATAGCTAATAATTTTTATTCGAATTAAATCTATGTGGGGTAAACTAATTAACATGCTATTTGATTAATGATGCCAATGTATAATGGCTCGGAGGATCCTCTCAATGTGGTTCCCATATTTTTCTCTCGAAAATGGGGGGGGGAAGGGAGACAGGAGACCAAACCCACGCCCCCCAATATTTGTTTCTTCTTTCTTCTCTTCTGTTCTTCTCTAAAAATTCTTCTACTCTAGGAAATATTGGTTTGAGGTGTGTGTTGTGAATGGCGCTCCTTGCGTGATTATGCCCCTAGCTCATCCTTTGCCGATGGTGTAGCCTTATCCCACCGCCCCATCCCGTACAATATAGGGCCCTCCAACAAAAAACAGACACCCTTTCAACCCACTTTCCTCCATGAACCTGATTTTTCTCCACCAAAAAGCAAACCCCCAAACCTCCCCACGTATCCACAAAAAAACTCCCCAGGACCCAACAACCACCCCGCCCCCCCGCACCCAGGCCAAAAACCCCCCCCCCCAAAAAACAAAAACCACAACCACCGCTCATGACAACGTTCGACCCAACCCGCTCCTCCCCAACGCCCCCCCTCACAGAAAAAAAGGGTAACAATATCAAACTACCCCCCCCTTGTTACCCCCTGATTTAGTTCCTTTCCTCCCCTCCACCAATAAACACCCCCCCCAAAAACCCCCAATTCCAACCATTCCCACACACTGAGACCCCCACCCCCCGCCCAACCACCACCAACACTAATAAACCCCACACGGAAGCAAACCAAACACACCACCCCCACGCCCTGGCTCCAACCTAAACCACCCCACAAAACCAACCCAACACAACCACCCACCCCTAGGCCTCCGCCGTCACCCAATCCACACCCACCCACTCCATCTCCCACCCCTCCCCCCGACCAGCAAGTCCAGGTTGCAAAAATAAAACAATGTCAACCACACAACAGAAAATGGGCCAAAAGTGCACTACCTCCTGTCCCTCCAATATTCATACCTCCCCCCCCCCCCCCCCTCCCCCGCCCCCGCCCCTTAAATCCACCACTCCAACCCAATTCCACTACAACCACCCTTTCAACCTGCCAGCACCAAAACCAAACCCACAAATAACCAATCAAACCCCGCCTAATAGACCTCACTTACGCCAAATCACAATCCAAAAAGGTGGAGTAGAAATTCGTCGCTGTCAAAAAACAATGCAGTCCACCCCCACCCCTACCACCACACGCCGCCCAACTACCCACCCCACCAATCACTAGTTAAACACCCGCCCCAAATCATCACGTAATAAGCCCAACCAACCAATCCACCACCAACACACAATGCAAACTCCAACACAAACAATCCACAAAAGCCAAACGTACCACATCATACATCATCAAATGCCCTACCCAATAAAACGCCCACCCACCAACGCCAAACATCCCCACAATCACCACAATCAACACAACAATCAACCTCACACTCCCAACATGTACACAACCTCAACGCGTCATTAATCTCCCAATCTCACAGCGTCAACACACCTCTAACAAAACTCCAAACTTCCACAACAAATCAGCCCAACTCACCCTCACACAAAAAAGTCACCCTACAAGCCGCGCGGAAACCCTAGCAAACGTGTCGGGACAAGCATCCCTAAAATTCATGCACCCAACCTAAAAGTACAACAACAAATAACCAAAGCAAACGCTCCGACTCAGAATAAAACCACACACTACCCACTCAAACATAACCACATCACCAACCAACAAAACCTCCTCTCATCGCCCAAACTGTGTCCCCCCCACATTAATCTGACAAACCAGACATACCTCATTACCTAACAGCTCCTTATAAAATGTTATATAAGGTCTGATCATAAAACCCTAATCCATCATCATATGACCAATCAAAAACTGAATTTAATAGGATCCCACATATATGAATACACGTACAAAATGTATAAACTCACTCCTACATGGCTTCAGAGCAGATGGGTTATGAGATAAACCACAAAAAAATGAAGGGAATAGGGTAATTGCTTGATATCTAATCTCAAAATGTCATGAAAGATTTCTTCCGTCGCCACCCCGAAGCCAATCAAGGATAAGATCAAACAAAATGGAGCAAAACAACATCAAGACTTAGAGAAAGAAAAACTAGGAAAACTGTAGGCTCTTTTTTGAGGAAATTAATATCAATTATTAGAAAAAGATTGATGAGGGGATTTTATCGCTACAAGAGAATGGTATTATATGAATGGGGGTGTACAATTATGTGATGTGATTGAATGGCCATATACTACCGACAAAGCGATCACCAGCAAACCCGCACGACACCCCTCCACAACAACCCAACACAAACAACACACAACCCCCACACCACCCCCCAAACATCACAGACCCCGCACCCTAAACACCCCACCCCCCACCCAACCTCACCCCACCACCACAACACCCACAACAATAACTAACTCTTCCCCCCAAACACACAATCACACACACCACACCCACCCCCACAACGCCTCACCCCACCAACACCAACACCCCAGCAACCCCCCACCACCACAACAAAACCACACCCTCACATCACCCCCCTCCCCCACACACCCCCCCACCCCCCCCCCCACGACCCCCCCCCACCACCCCCCCCCCCCGCCGCGCACATCCTCACCCCACACACCCCCCCTCCCCCCCACCTGTCCCTGCCTCACTCACACACAACCATCCTCCCATGAAATGAAAGATCGATAAGTTTTTGCTTCAATGGAATTATTCTTCAAAAATCTCATGATGTCCAAATAGGAATATTTGAAGGGGATGAAAATTCCAAGATTCCTTTTCCTTTCATGGATTGGGCTATCATCAAAAAAAACACAAAAATCCTACAAAAATCAAGGGCTCATCAAACAACACCAAAAAAGGAGGGGAGCGGAAATCACAGATGATTAAATAATTTTGCGATTATGGTTGAAAGAACTAGGGATGGATCAAAAACCACGAAAAAAAAACAGAACCCTTTTTTGAATCAAGGATAGGATGGAGATGTGGGGCCTTCCTTCAATTCTATAAAGAGAGGAAATTCCAAGGAAAGCTCAAGATTCACAAGCCCACAGGTAATGTTCACTAAAAAAACCTTCATCCATCATTCTTCTCATTTCATTCTATTTCAGATAAATTTTTCCCAATTAATTTGCAAAATGGATCTGAGAAACACTGAAATGAGAAGTACAAACAGGTAAACTTACCCTGGAAGAGAAATTAAGAAAAGGCCGTTTTGGGATAGGTGGAAGTAGAATAAAGCTCGTAAAAGCGTTTTCACGCTCCTTCCGGCTAAAAAAGCACAGCTCCTGCAAATAGCTCATCACCGTAAGCACCCCACTCTCACTCTAAGAAAGGAGGCCTTAACGACAGCTTAGCTTTCTCGTAAAAAGGCTCAGCTCACCCTCAAGAGAAAGCTTCTCCCTTACCGGGCCCTCCGAGCTCCGGGCCCCCCCGCCAGCCCCGGATGGTTACTACATCTTATTATTTAATGGCATTATGTGAAAAAAGTATTTATTTGGGGCAAAACTATTCAGAAGGATCTAATAATGATTTTGTTAACTTATTCTTTATTCTTTGCTTTCTTGTGGTAAAAAATGATTGGATGATGATGGAAATGAAATGGGTTGAATATATTGATGATGATGAAGGATCCAATGTTTGCAAATACTATATTCTATCTTCAATTCTAATTAACATTTATTAGAAATCAAAAACAAACAATCATTTCTAAAAATTCCTCTACTCTATTTATTTCTTTCTATCTACACCAAAACCCATCCGTTTCTAACTACAAACAACCACACTCAACAACAACAACAAACAAAAACTGGGATGCACAATAACTTCCATCAAAGGATCAAATGGTCTCGTAGTAGGCTAATTCCCTTACATATACTTTCTTTAGTGATTACTTTCTATATTCTTCGTTTTATATTTATCGTTTTTACATCTGGTGCTAAATGTGGCTAATTCTTATTCGCCCTTAATTTCTTAATTCTTTTCCTCAATGGATTGGTGGTGGCCTACATTCCTCTTGGTGGTGCTAAATTTCCCTCTAATCTTCGTTTTTTTTTTTCTTTTGTTATTTCATCATCAAATTTTCTTTTTCTTATTATTTAATTTTTTTTCCCTTTTTTCACAGTTTTTCACTTTTCCTTTTATTAGTTTTATTTTTATTCTTTTTTTTTTTTTTCATTCATTTTCATTTCTTTTTTTTTTTTTTTTTTTTTTTCATTTTTTTTTTATTTTTACACATTTTTTTTTTTTCTTTTATTTCTTCATGTTTTTTATTTCATCTTTCTTTCTCTTCTCTCCATTTTCTCTTCATTTTTTTTTGTTTTTTATTCATCACATTTTTTTATCGGTTTATTTTTTCTTTTTTTTATTTTTATTTTTTTATATATATAATTCACTTTTTTCTTCACTTTTTTTCCAAAATATTTTTTTTTTCATCAATTTTATTTTTTTTTCTTTTTTTTTTTCTTTTTTCTTCTTTTTTTTCTTTTTCTATCTTTTTTTTTTTCATTATTTTTTATTTTTCATTTTTTTATTACTTTTTTTTTTTTTATTATTTTTTTTGTTTTTTGTGGTGGATGGTGGTTGGGGTTGGTGCAAAATTCTAATTTTCTTCGTTATTTTTCTTTTTTATTTTCATTTTTTTTTTTTTTTTTTTTTTTTTCTCCTTTTCTTTTTTTTTTTTTTTCTTTTTTTTTTTTCACATTTTTTCTTTCAACTTTTTTTTTTTTTTTTTTTTCATTTCACACACCCTTTTTTTTTTTTTATTTTTTTTTTTTTTTTTTTTTTTTTCCATTTTTTCATCACTTTCTCTTTCAACCCTTATAATCCTAAAGAAAAAAATTCAATTTTTTTCATCATTTTTTTCCAATTCAATATTTCATTTCACTTTCCTTTCTTTTCTTTTCACTTTTTTTTCTTTTTCTTTTTCCACGCTTTCATTTGTTCTCATTTTTTTCATTTTTATTTTTTTTCTTCCATTTTTTTTTTTGTTTTTTTCTTTTTTCTTTTTTTTTTTTTTTTTCATTTTTTTTTCTCAATTCTTTTTTTTTTTTTTTTTTGTTTTTTTTTTTTTTTCCTTTTTTCACAACCCTTATCCTAAAGTTCAACAAACCAATAGAAAAAAAACCCCTAATTAAATATAATAAAAAACTAAACTACCTTAACCATTAATCACCTATAACGACCAACTACACCACTAATCAACGTGACTTTCGCGCCCCTATTTTATTTTCGCTATTTGATATAAAACACTATAATATAAATATAAAAAAAATCAATTTATTGCCACCACATCCAAGATTTATTAGAGCTAAAACAACAAAAACCGTAAAAACTACTAACGAGCTATGAACCCGCCAATAACACTGCCCGTTGCCCCTACGAGAACGCGGTCTCGCTTGTCGCCTTGGGCTCTGCCGTCGTAGACTCCGCGGGCGGCCGGCGGCATGCTTATTATATGATAAAAAATTTATAATAACTATTTAGCTAGCTTAATATAAAAATAATTATTTTAAATAATTTATATTGCATGGTACGTTTCAAATTCCGTTGATGAAGGCTAGATGTAGATGGGCACCCCTTGTGATGGCCCCAGCCCCTCCACCACCACCCTCGCCCCCCACCCCCGCCTCACCCCCAGCCCTGGCCCACCCCCCCGGCCCCCCCAACCTGAAATTCTATATATGTCGTCAACTTCTAAATTCTTGATGTGGGTGGCGGGCGCATATGATGGCCCCACCTTGATGTGGTTGGTACCACCCCCCCCCCCCCCGTACCCTGAGACCCCTCCTCCCCAACCCACGGGTGGCAACCCATGGCCGCGCATTGATGTGGCCCCTGTTTGTGTAATTCTTGATGGCCCCCTGTTATTTCTATATTACTAGATACAAAACAAATTCCTAAAGGCGAAATCATTTGGAGTGGTATAAAAAAAAAAAACAAAAAAAAACGAAAAAAAAAAGAGAAGCTCCTCGATTAATTTAAAGTAGTGAAACTTTGAAACGGCTTTTTTGATTTCTATATAAGAAAGAATGACAATATTTCAACGAATTCCCCTCTTCAGCTTAGAAAAGAGTTCCTCTTATTGCAAAATCAAACATAACGTGAACCTCCAAACCCACCACATCCTACCACAACCCAAAACCAGCCTAAACCAAAACCCCTCCCACATACAACGCACAATGCAACCCCCAACCCCCACAACAGCAACCAAACATCCCAAAAATCACCTCCTATTCTGATCCTCGAACAGTTTTGGATTTGGTAATAAATGGAATCCTCACACCACTACACTATTCTTCACACATACTCACTCCACGGGGTTCACCCTCCTGGATTGAAAAAAAAAAAGCTATCATGTGAGCTAAGGTCACAAACTCACTTCCCATTGTTCTCACAATTCATTTATTCTAACCCCTCACAAAACATGCAAAATTCATATTTCCCCCCTAATTTCCCCAACAATTCTTACCGGAGAAGCTTACTCCTACTATAAAATTCACCAAATAACCTTACACATAGCCCCGCTTCACTCCACACCCTATCATTGGAACGTAAACAGCCACCGACAATCAACCCCCCACAACCCCCCCACCAGTATCGCCGTCCCCCATTACCAATTGTGACCCCCACACCCCTCATTAATAGAACCCACCCATGCACACTCACTACCACACAATCCCTCCAAATCCAACCCCACACCAACCCTCTCCCCCCGCCACCCATACTTCCACCACACCCGTACATAAAAAAACAAAAAGAAAAAAAAACCCGATAAAAAAAAAGAAAAAATAAAAAAACAAAAAACCCAACCTTACTAATTTACAAAAGCTCACGAAACCAAAAAAGAAAATAAAAAACTCGAAGGTAACCCGCGTGCTTCCAAGTGCTCAACACCTAATCCTCATCATAAACCTCACTAACCTCCTCCCCACGTCATATTTATCTTCCTCCTTCTCACCACAGCACACCCTGACATCAACCAAACACCCAAAACCACCAAAATTAAACAGTCCCGGATCCCCCCCCAACCTATCAAAAATTGCGTCCTCCATAAGTCCCAGTAAAATATCAAGCCAACGACACGATCCACAACCGCATCCAACAACCCCCACAACACCCCATTAATACCACCTATCATTGTCACAAGCGTCAACAAAAAATTAAAAATCAAAGCCGCTGCTATAGGGTGCTGTGGGGGTGTGTGCTGGAGACAGTAAGGGTTAGGGGGTGTGGTGTTTTTTTGTGAAGATAAGTGACGGACCTGTTGGTTGAGGGTGGTAGGGTTCGGGGAGGAGGTGGGCTGTGATCAAATTGAGGTTAGTGGTCGGAGATTGTTTGATGTATTTAGGTAGAATTAAATCGGCTATCGTTTCTGCGTGTGGATTAGGGACGTAAGTTTTATTTGGATGGATATTTTATCTCCAGGAGAGTCCACATTCAAGGTGCTCCTGTGCACCAAGAGTACCATGGAAACAATCAACACTTAGAACCATCCTAATAAAAAACACAATTTTACAACTAAACAAGTCAATAACACCAAAAACACCCCAAAACCCACTAGTGAGTATCTAGCCCACAAAGGGACCTCCAGAAATAATATTCCCAAACCCAAAACAATCTACTTTATAAAAAGGAAAAGGTTGAACCACCTCTCGATGTCCATAGAACCCTACATCCCATTCAAGCACGCCCCACCCACTCCCCCCCCCCAGGCACGTTAATAATAGCCGGAAGGCTCGTATACATATCGCCAGAGCCACCACTCAACAACACGCCATCCGCACGCCAACGCACATTACACCCCGCACGCCCCCATCAAAAACCCAACCCAAACAAAAAAAATCCACACTTAAACCCAAAACCCCAAGTGACCACCGCCATCCTCCCCCGCTTCTGTTAACCCCCAAACAGCCCGACACAATCCGCTCATGACGCCCCCCTCACCCCGCCCGCGCCCGCAACCGGTAAGCACAACGGAAACGTCCGGCCTAATCATAAACCCCCTGTGTGTGGTTCTCAAATACATAAAAAACCATAATGAGTCTTTCCACTTGGAAAGCTAATCTACTGTCGATTGGTGTGGGTCGTCTAACTACTTATCAAGTAGTGCTATAGGTAAGTTAAAAAGCTAATCTACTCTCTAATCGATTTTCAGAAGCCACAAACACCGATTGGTCCTTCAAACCTGGAAAGAAAATTCCCCCCGGGCTAAATTTTTTTGGTGTGTCATAAAGTAAAAAAAAACAAAATGACTTGGTCAAATTGCCAATTATTCTTATTCTTTCAATAAAGGATGGTTAAACATTGGCATCTAAAGCATCTATCAACCTTAGCTCTTCTAAAAAATGGCGCTTGGATGTTGCTTTCTTCCCCTAAACGCCCTTTAAGTTCAGGTCACCAAAGCCTTATCTGGTCAAGAAGGAGGTGTTCGATACAAAATGTTGTAGCTTACAAGGGCATTTGGGCTAACATTGATTGGAACCGATCCATTTCTCCGACCGAAAATGTATTATCTTATCTAGCACTTTTTCGTTTTTCTAAAGCAGGTTGTGGCCACTAGATATGTTTATTAATTACACATACCATTTTACATATTAAGCGAACCAAAATGACTAAAAACGAACCAAAAAATATTTGTATTTTGTATGTTTTAGCTTTGTATTGTGCAGATACGGATATTCAAGGAAAAGAGCAAAAAGAGACCCAAAGACAAAACAAATCCAAGCACTGAGTGGAAAGGAGCAGAGTCAAAAGTCATCAAATGAATAAAAATACAACTTATGGGCTAAAACAGCAAGTCAAAAGTTATGTATTACAAAGTTATAAGAAAGGAGGGATCAAAGTTGCAAACCGGGTAGAGATTACATTTAAGTTATACCTTGAGGGGACCAAAGCTGCCTACTTCCCTAAAAGCCTTCTTTCCCGCCCAAACAAACCCAATACAACTGGTATGTCGTCCCATACTTTCTTCCCTGCAAAACCACTTCTCTCCCTAGCCAAAATTTTCATCCACCCTACTAACCCCCCCAGTTGTATAAATGCCATGTTGGCAATCCCTAACCATTCCCAAAGCATTTCGATGGCTGAGATTGATTCCAAACAAGCACACTTTGTTTTTATCTCTACAAAGAATGCAAAATCGCAAGATGAGTCTCGCCTATAAATAAGAGCCTTTTGTAAGCCTTTGAGGCAACTAGTTTTTAATTTTTAATATAACTTAGCTTATTTTCAGTTATTTACAGCTTTTGCTTTCAGCTTTGTAACATTTCCAAGTTTTAATGCAAATTTAAGTTTTTAAGTCAATTTACAATACCAGTGTTAAGTTCTTAATCATATGTTTTGTGTTTCAAAAAGCTTCTCACGCACAAGCTAACTCATAAAATACTGTTTTCATTAAGTAAAAATAAAAAGTTAAGTAGTTAAGAGAAAATCACACAATATCACTCTCAAATATACCACAGCTTATGTTATGGATGATAAGCCAGTTCTGGATGGGCTTATGGACTCTCACTAGCTAAGTGTTTTATACAAGCTAGAGCTTGTAGATTCTCTGTTTGAAACCCTGTTTAGAAGCAAGGGTGTTGTAATATTTTCTTTTCATATTGTTCTTATTTGTCTGCAGGAACTGTTTTAAAGTGCTTATTTTGCTTACTTGCTAATTGAAAAAAGTGTTTGTATTACTTTCATACATAGTCCTGATATGTATCACTTAGTTTTAAAAACTGTTAGTTATAAGTTATATACCTGCTAAGTTCACATTTTGGAGCAGTACTAACTTAAAGCTACCAGTACTAACTCCCAAGATAGAACTGCTATTTCAATTTACATTTGGATTTCAAAGGTAGCATTACTAACTCAGCTACAGTACTGAACTCCGAAGTTAGTACTGTCAGATAAAACATATAGTACTGGTGGCCATTTAAGCTTATCGACCTTATTATTTCAACTTTATTTAAGATTTCTAAGCATATTAAAGTAGATTAATCCTATTTTAGATACTGTCATTCAGTAGAACTTATTTGCCCTTTTCAAAATAATTTTAAGAGTTTATCAGTTTTAGTTTTCTAGCTTATTTATCATTTTAGTTTATTTTAGTTGCTTATTCCAATTACTAAGTGCTTATTAAGGTTAAGTGAACTTCTGTTTTAGCTTGTTTGCTTGCTTATTTTATTATTTTCTTGAGTCTTGTTCGCTAATTAATACTAGCAGTACTCAACATTAAGCTGAACAGTACTAACTTTAGCCTAGCAGACTAACTTCAAGATAACTTCAAGTAGTACTGGTAGTTAAAACTGTTAGTATTGTGTTAGTAACTAGTTGTTTTATCTTGTTTAATTTTACTTAATTGTTTTTTTGTATTTTGCTTATTTAGAGTTGGTTAGCTCATTTTGAATTTTTCTTAAAGTTTATTTGAGCTTGATTTGTGCCTTAGTATAAAGTTTATAAATTGGTTTTGTCATTCCTAACGTTTATGTTGTTCTATGATTATGTTCCTTAATTTATCTTCTTGTTCATATTGCTTATCAGTGTTCGGTATCCAATCATAATACCAACCCTGTCACATTCAAAACACAAAACATCATCCGTCTTGTCTGCGATTTTCCATTTTAGCCCGGTCGTTGGTGGACTTAACGACCCGGGGACACTCCAGTACAGCTTCCGTATTATATTTGCTCTCGTAAATCGGTGATTCGATCCTTTGGTGTATTTATAATCAAATATAGAAAGTTTAAGGGTTGAGTTTCGCGAGTCAGCAACTCGTATTTACGATTTTGAAAAAAGATTTTGGGTAGTCGAGACTTCCTCTTTTTACAGAGGAACAATCGGCTCTATCATCATTGATCGCAAGACAAAGATTGTCCTTTATCATTGACCGTATTTATAATGGCAATTGGCTTAAGAATTGGTCCCCCCCCACCCCGACAATCTTAGTTGTTAGAAATCTTATTACCTATTTATGTGACATGTTAAATGAGATCGTCCAACTAAATATTGAATTGTCAATGAAGATCACTTGTAACTTGGAGTCCTAGGTCCAAATGGTACATTTTAAACCGTTAAGGATGCACGTTATAGGATTGAACCAAAAGATCATTCCCCCACACATGCTCACTTGCTACTAAACAACTTGGATAATATCAATCCCCGGAGGTCCAAAGTGTTTATGTGAAGGCTTTCTTGGACCGACACTCTCATATATTGAATCTCTCTATCGTCTCTTCGCGTGATATGGATATCTCCCTGGTCATCGTCGTGTCTTCCTTGCAATGCAATGTTGAATCTTGCTAATCAATGTTTCTTCGAAAGCGTCATTTGCTACCGATAAGTGGGAAGCTCGTTTTTATGATGGTGTTGATATCCTCTTTTTCAAGCAATCTCCGTTAGGGAATTCTTTCAATGATTGGATCATCTCTTGGCATAGATCTAAAGGAGGAAAAAACACAGTTCTAATGTTATTACTACTTTCCTTTTCTTATTGGTGGCTTTGGAGATACTGAACATAGCGTCACGTTTTAAACTCTCAACCGATAAGGAAAAGTGATCTATCGATAATGTTCGTTTCTTATCATTTTCGTTGCTTCACAATAGGGACCATAATGAAGTTAAACTTGGAATGACTGGCATAAGTATCCCCATTCGATCACGCGTAATGGCAATGGTTTTAGTAGCTGACTTATTGGTTTTGTATCCTGAGAGCAAAATTGGCGTTCAAGTTCGCTGTGCTTGGCTTACCTGTCGCCAAGGTTTTTTCGTTGTGGCATCTTCGCGGTTTTGAGGATGTGTTCTTCTTTTCATTCCTTCACATCGGGACTTGTTTGGGGTTTCATCAAAATCACCATCCCGCAGTGATAAACCGTATGGCTCGCCTTCTGGATGTGTGGTTTTTTTCTTTTGTCCGTAAGAGAAAAAAGCCGATCCGTTCTGCCTTTCGTTTACAAAAGATTTTTTCAGTGGAACGAAAAATATAAAGTTTAACAGGTCAAAAGTATGAAACTGTCAAAAATTACGGAACAGAAACTGATAAAAAACTGCGTTGCATTGTAAAAATGATGGTACAAAAGGAATCTTTTGTACCTTTTGGCACTATGCAGTGGGTCAGGGGGTACCAATAGGGGTACCCAAATAGGAATAATTAGAAAAAGTGGGACCTCCTGGCGTGGAAAGAAGGCAGAAGCCAAGTTAGTGAAAGTAAGGTTGGTGGTGTCACAAATTCACAACTTCATTTGGTTGCATCTTATTTCAGCTTTTGTGTACCTTTGTCCTTTCTACAAACTTCATTTTTCACTTTCACCTTTCTTCTTTTGTTGTTTTTCAATCTTTGGGATATTCCCTTTTTACCACTTCATGCATATATGTCCCACTATTCCATTGGTCATGTTCAAAATATTTGAATTTACTAACATGGATGTGGATGTGACAATATAATATGAACTAGTTTGTTAAATGGTTTAAACACTTGGGATCAAAATGGAGAGTTTCTTGATGTAATCGTAATTGGTTAAGAACGGGTTCATTTGCGATAAAGAATATATATAAATTGTAATCTTTTTAATTAACGATGTTGTAGGTTACCGGAAAAATCATATAAAAGCATTCATATCATTAGCGTGTTGTGATCAAATAAAATAAAAGCGTTACGGGATAATTCTAATCAACCAATTAGTTAGCACATTAAGTTGATCGATCTAATATGCAATTCAAAAAGTGATTAGATAGTTGGACAGTGACCCCTTTCGCTTTCTTCGCTCTCTGAATATCCCCTGGTTCTTCGGGACGATGTGCCCTCATGATGATGCTTTCTTGCCGGTATCTCGGTTCCCCTTACTTGGGAACTCTGGTGGTGACTATCAGAGCGTGTATACACACCTGGTTCTTTTCTTCCCAGTCTATTAAACACACCACCCTCTTTCCGCGGCCGAAGCCTAGGTGAAGGAGATCGGTTTTGATTGAGTCTTCTGAAGACGCTGGCGATTGGTGACAGGCTTCGGGAGTGCTTGCGCCCATGCCTTCTTATGGGCTCCGTCCGGGCAGTTGGCGTTTTTGGTCGTTTTTGATTCGGAAGTAATGTGACGTTCATGAGATTCTTGGATTCTCCCAGATTCATTTGCCTAAAGTAGGCGCGCCTTTACCGCTTTGAGCTTATCTTGCTGCTCCTTTTCTTTTTGCATTTTTCAGCAATAAGCGGTAAAAGTTGGTGGTAGTTCTTGTCGCACAATTCTATTAGAGCTTCATTGGACGCAGGTTCCTCGAGATTTTGTGGACCACTTTTCCCCCTAGTGTTCCGCACAACGGATGTGGGAATTGTTGAGGTTTGTTGTTCATGAATGCTCATGGTGAGTTTTTAGAAAACGTGGTTGCGTTCGTGTCCCACAGATGGCGCCACTTGTTAATACAAAATAGGTGTCGGGTACAGACCTGGGCTCAAATCTTGTATTGGATTGGGCTATCGAATGATTTGAGCGTTGGGTTTTGTATTAGAGAAAGAGAAGTGACGATTCCCTGCACAATCAAACAAAAACCGTTAGCCTTACCGTGGGGGCGGACCCTACGGTTAGACTCCAGCGTAAAAGTAAGTAAACATGTAGAGAGTGAGAAAGTATCAAAGTATAGAGTGAGAAAATCATACTGTTCATTGTGTATTAGGTCCCTATTTATAGGGGTCTAGTATTAGGGTTTCCTAGTATTTCGTAGTGGCCAGAGTGGGTCCCTTGTCTGGCAAAGTCCCGTAATAATCGTGTATACGGACGCGTGTACTTTCTGTGGACGGAAGTATCCTATAGTTAGGTCCGTATCCGTTTTGCTATGTCCGGGTCGTGATCAATGCAGGATTAGGTTTGCTTTCGGTCCATGACTGCTAAGTTGGGCCCAGGAGCCCAAGTGATAGTGTGGTCTAAGCCAGGAGGCTTGGTATACCTATTATACGTTATCACATAAGTCAAAAAAAAGTTTGCCTCATTGACGATAATTTTTTAGCACCATTACTGGTTGTAAAGGTTAAAAAAGTGGTTGTTAACATGGTGAGTTTATATTTAGTTATGGATATGGTATTTCAAAATCTTAAATCATTCCTGAAGCAGTTTGACAACTAGTAAAGCATGTATGAGAGAATATACATGAGTACGTCTCAATAAGTGAGTGTAGAGGTGTTAAAAACCCGAGAAATTGACGAATCGAGCTGACTAGCTCAATTCAAAACCGAGAAAAGCTTGACTCGAAAAAATCCGCTTTATCACGGTTTGGTTTTGGTTTTTATTTTCAAATATTCGTGGTAACCGAACTTAACCGTGTATAATACGCATACAGGTTGTAACTATATATTCAAATAATTAATCAACACCACTTTAATTGAAGAAAGACTTTTTTGCTCTTGTAAACATTTACTAAACATCTATAGTTTAAGATTAATTAATGTGATCGTAACATCCTTATATTATAAAAGACTGAGTTTGTATGTATTCAATGTGGTGTTTTAATGATGGAACATTTACAATTCGACATCAAGATTTGCCTCTCCAGTTGCCTTATCATTGAAGCCGCTGCCCTTTTATAAGTTTTTAGACATTCAATTAGGCGTGTTAATGATCCGGAATTTACCATTTGTCTTTAAGCTTAGCCTCTCAATCTTCCCGATTATTGAATATACACTTTTACCTTACCCTACTCCTTTATCGACCTTATTATCTCATCCTAAAATTTTTGCTCCACTCCAGCCGTTCAAAAGTTAATTCAGAAGGTCCACTTTTCAAGATTTCCCAAGATGTGCTAGATTTAGGGTTCTTAGAATTGGGTTTATGTATAAAAAAAATTAATTTTAAGTATTGGATTGGGTTTTTTTCCGCTTTGGCAGGTTCGATTATGCAAGAATAAAGATGAAGTATATTTATTCAAAACATGAGAAGAAATCAATTTCAGGTTTGTTGCTTCATAGTTCTTTTGTATTCTTATTATGTTATATTCTGTTGGATTATTGATTTTGTTTATACCATTGTGTTGAATAAGGGTTGAGGTTATTTGCAAATTACATTTTTTTACATTGCTTTCATTGCCGATTAATTTTGGTTTTAAGATTTTTGCACAAATTAGGGGTTTTGGTTTTTATGTCTTGATTAGTAGGTTTTTCCCGTTAATTTATTATTAAGATTATGTTGATTTGGTAATGTGATGAAATCTTGACATAGATACTAAGATGCGTTGCATGTATGCGATGATGTTCAGGATTACGAGTCATCTCAAGGCGCACCCTACATAATCTCAAACATATGTTATGATCACAGTGTTAAAGATCAGGTAATTAATTAGCTCTTATGGTAAAAAGGTGAAAAAAAGCCTTATAGACTTGACCTTAAAAGAGTGAGCTTACAAGCTTATCGAAACACTTCAATAGGTTATTTTGGTTATTTAGGCTATAGCATAGTGGTTAAATTCTTTGAATTCCCCCCTCTTTCACTACTTACTTTTATCATGTTTATGTTTACTTATACTGATTAGAAAGAAACGGCAACTTATTAGCTCTGTGGAGGGTCGTCTTGCTATGGATTTTTTTATCTTTCTTAAACCAAAAAGCCACTTCTTATTAATTTCCTGGAATTGCTTTCGTTGTTGCACTTATTTATGTTTTGCTGATTTTTGCGCAGTAAAGTCTACGGTTTACAAGAAAATGGCCAAAAGTATCAGCCTGAGTTTTTGAAATCAAGAACTTTTTACTCGTGTTTCATTGGTTAGCGTTGCAAAAGTAGTAAGTTTCCTATTTGATATTTGATTATGAAACATGTGTAGCATTTTTGTCACTGTCCTTTGGTCCATAACTATAAATCATATTTTACATTTATGAGAGTATTGTTTCTCAACGGATAAGTAGTGAAAAGGGGTGTTTGATACCAACGTCGTCGTTGGGAGTGGTGAAGAGGTGTTTTTTGCATAAGATTGGGAAGGACAAGTATGAGAATGTGGCGTGGAATTTGGTTTTGAAGGAGAATTTTGGGCTGCGAAAAGAATGGTGGAAGAAGTTGGTTCGTTGTTTATGTTGCTTTAATCGTCTTTTGTGAAATTGGAAAGTGAGAATCATGAGAATAATCTCTCGAGTGAGGTCGCGTCGGGTAACATTTTTCAGGGTCTGCGTTTACTGCTTAATAACTTGATCCCCCAAAAAGCGAGTTCTGTTATGTCATTGGTATGTGCTTAATTACACCTACCATTTACATAGGAAAACGTGCCTAAAAGACTAAAAACATACCAAAAATATATTGTATTTGTGTGTTTTGCATTTATATTGTGCAAGTAACGGATATCTAATAAAAGGCCAAAAACAAAGCCAACACGATAAAACCGAGCACAGGAACGAAAAGAGCATGAAAAAGTCAAAAAGTCAAAGTCAACCAAAAAGTCAACCAAGTCAAAGACGAAGCCGATATCGAATAAATGCTAAATGGGCTAACCCGCACCCATCCAATGGGTCGGGGCAGCCCATTAAGCATTTATATCAAGACTTTCATAAACTTTTAAGTTTAAAAAGCCCTAAGTCCATTAAACCTTACCCGGCCTAATACTAAGCCCAAAACCCTTGAACCATTAACCCCATTAACCCAACACCTTACATCGTTAGTCCTCAAGGACTAACATTGTTAGTCCAAAAGGACTAACGGTGCAAACACATAACAAAAACAGGGCAAACGCCCGTTAAACCAAAACAAACAAGCTCATTTCCCGCCAACACTATTCACCTTCTCCCACCTTGCACCCCAGACAAAAACGTCCCTCTCCCACCTTAACCCCACCCCATAAAACAAC
>BQNB010009932.1:21603-85410 GCA_026074375.1 Tanacetum coccineum
GAAACAACATACATTGAACTAACTCCAAACCTAAATGGAAAGAAATTATACAAATGCAGAAATACTAATCTTCCTAAAATCGTACCAAATAGCCTTCCACATTAGTGGTTTCTGGAAAAGTATTTTAAGGCCCAATATACGCCGAAAAGCATCCAAGGCGTACCTCGGCTGAGGCGGTCTTGAAGCATGTGCCTCACTGCCTTTTGTAATTGCTTCGACACATGCGATCAGGCTACTGCCTCACCTTGTCTCGCGTCTCAGGCACTGCGAGACGTGCTTTTTAAAGACACAACGGGCATCTACATTCATCGACAAAAACCTCAAGCGTCTTCTTTAGTATCCCAGATCTTGTAAAGCATAAATGGTTATGTTCTTTTCTTTTGAGTAAAATGGTTATTGATCCAAGTAGACTGAAAATAATTTAAGAACGATATCATAATAAAATAATGAAACTATAAGATACTGGCAAAGAGACTATGATAAATGCAACATCTGGCAAAGGGAACATGTGAAATTTCTCAATCATTTTTACAGTCACCCAAAGAGCACTATGGTCTGTGTTTGAAATCAAAGAACGATGACATGAGAAGAAATACCTTCAATTATCATAACCACCCAAGACATTCTTCTAGAGTGCATCGAAGATAGCAAGCTCATTTTTTTCAGTGGAATATCCAAATTGACTACATAATGTTGCAACCTCGGTTCACCACAACAATCAAGCAAGTATGAAAACGTAAGAAAAAAAGTTACCTGTTTGAGAAGATCAACGGGAGAAGAAATCACACAAATTTGTTTGAAAAATAGATTATCTCACTTATGGGATATGAGATATAAGTCCAATTTGAAATTAAAGATACTTGTATATGAGATCAGTTGATCACTTATCGAGAAATATAATTTTGAATTTGAAATCTTGGATGAAGAGAAAGAAGAAAATGAGCGGCAAAGGTGTAACTTTTGATGTATGCTATGTTAAAATACATGTATTTTTCTTTTAAGTAGTAAAAAATGTTTATGGATTATGACATCACCAGCTTCAAAATAAAAACCAATTGATATGCTGATTGAGTGACACGTTAGACAAAAAGCGATTTAAAATGTTTTGTCGTTGTGATATACTCCATTATACCTATATATTAACCAGGGCCGTCCCGCGAATTTTGGGGGCCCTATGCGATCATGGACGCTTAGGCCTCGTGGAAAACACAATAGCTATATATAATGTGAAAGTAAAACATTGAAAATAGTGTTATGTAACAAAAATGTTAAACAAAGGCGTTTAAAAAATTTATACGTGTTGCATTGATGATATTAAGTTACATATAAAATATTTCATCACTTAAGAAACATATTGGACAATTCTTAAGGTTTGTATATAACCTGGGTTGAAAATGTTAATCTTATAAACCCATCTATGCTTATTTGGAAACAAATTGATATATCAACGTTCGACATTTTCCGTGCAACTTTCTTGTCGCTGTGTAAAGTACGTTTGAGTTTCGGTATTCAGTGGCATAACGTGATTTGATGTGCAACCGTGATATATTCTCCGCAAATTAGTATAAACAGATACTTACATGATCATAAAATAATCAGCACTGTAGACGTCTTCGGAATGATCACGGGGGGGGGGATCTCGGATAAGGATCGGTGTACGGGTTCAATCGTGGTTGAGCTTCTTGTTGTATTAGCCATTCGTGATACTGTCAAGCTTTTTGTAAATAGAATGAGTCGGTTGTCCTCATATCGATATAAAAACGGTTCGATTTTGATTCATTGGAAAGAGTTTGTAGTGTTTTTTTGTTGTAATATATGTTTGTTTTTTGTGAGAAAATAATATAGAGGTTTTAAGTATTTTATAAGAGTGTCGCTATTTGTCTGTGAGGGGGGTTTTAGTAGTGTGTATAAAATGATGATTTTTTTTTAAAAAATATAGAAAAAAAATACCAGTTAGGGGCTTGTGTTTTGGTAATTTTTTTTTTTTTTTTTTATAAAAAATAGCCCGTTAGGGGGTGTTTGGTAACTTTTTAAAAATAAGGGGGAAAATTAAAACTAGTATATAGCCGTTTAGGGGGGGTAAATGATTTTTTTTTAAATCAACCCCAATGTGCGTGAGCCGGCCAACGCCGGACCCAACGCCGTTGGGCAAACGCGTCTTAGCGTGTAGTAATGCCGGGCAACGCGGCAAAGCACTAAGGCTAAAGTCTAATTTGAAATTAAAGATACTTGTATTTGGAGATTAGTTGATCACACTTATCGGAAATTATAATTTTTGAATTTGAAATTTCTTGGATGAAGAGAAAGAAGAAATTGAGCGGCAAGGTGAACTTTTGTTGTATGCTTTGTTTAAATACAATGGTATTTTTCTTTTAAGTAGTTATAAATGTTTATGGATTATGACATCCCAGCTTCAATAACGTATTGCGTAAAATAAAATTACATATAGAACATTATGAAAGTAGCCCGCCCGTTGAGTGGGTTTGACCGTTAGAGTACTAGTATTACACCTATATATTAATAGGTAAGATCGTTGCCCCGAGGCATGCCTTAAATGCAGTTAATCCCTCACCCATCCCTCCCTCTCGGCCTTCCACGCGCCTTTCTGTTTCTACGTGTCATTCTTCCACAAATTCATTCATATAAGAAGAAAAAAAATCACACACACAATAAACAGATCGTTACATCGGAGCTCATCATCATTAAAACGAACGAAACTTATCTTCATCTCCATTCTCATCAATTCTTCCTCCTTCCATTAAAAGATCTAAGGTAATTCAATTTCCCTCAAATTTTTATTTCTTTAGGGCTTCTGATTATCACCTAATTAATTCAATTATGGATTTGTGTTTCAATCTTTGTACCTGTTAGATGAAGATTGTAAACAAAAACCCAACATGTCGTACTTTTTTTATAATTGGGGACAACAACCGCATGACTATTTGCATAATATTGAGGTTAGTATCATTTTCCCTAAATTTAATTTAGTATAGTTGATTTACTTTATAATTTTAAGTTTTTAGTTTATTGATTTAGGGTTATACAAATTAAATATAAACCACCTTAGTTTGAAATATTGGTTTTCTATGTGGGTTTTGTTGATTTCTTAGCGTTGAGTTTAATTGATTTGGGGAAACTTCATAAACTCACTTTTTCGGCTTATGAGCTTTATGACATAAGAATGATGGTCACATTGATTGCAAGTTGTGATGAGTCTGCGGGGGCGGGGGGTTAAAGGAATTGGCTATGTACCTATGTCAACACTATCTAAAAAAATTATGGTTTAGTGAAGACTCTTTTTTATTTAAGTGGGATTTGGAGTAAGCTCCTTTTTACTTTGTATTTTCATAGATTGTTGGAATTAGCTTCTTTCATTTTGTTAATTCAGTATGGTGTTTTCGCTATCCAATTAACTTATGGCATAATATGGAGAAGTGGCTTATCCAAAATACGTGGTTAAAGCCACAACTATAATAGGTAGCCTAATGCAATGCTCACAGTTGAGCTGCGTCTTTGCTTTTACTATCAGACCTTTTATATGATATAAATATTCGTAAAATTTGGAGTCTTCGATGTGCCTATGTTATAATAGGTAAAATACTACTAATATATTTAAATGGTTAGACCGGGAAGATTGCGCGAGTACTTGATATGAGTCGCTCCAGTATTTGTATTACTGTTATTTGATTGTTAGTTTATATGGTTACAGAGTGAGTTTATGGCTGAATGTTATATGAGGACATACATATCATGTTCTACAAGTAGCGTTGGCACCGCAATTGTTACAAGGCATAAGGCAGCTCTTTGGACATATGGTTGATATTTTATCCAAGTTTATCTAATTTTCCAGTTTGTTCATCACCTTTAGATATGTTTTTTGAGTTTTTTTAATTTTGAATTTTTTTCTGACAGTAGCAGGAGCTATGTTAATGTCACTTTACAAGGGAAACGTAGTCGAGTTAGTTTGGACCAACTATGTGCATCCTCACTATGACGATACAACATCTACCACAACGGAGACCGCTGCCAAAGAATGATTTGTGTAAACTTAAAGAATCTGTTCCTGATGACAGTTATGGAGAATGTGTAGGACACAACTGAAATGTGTAGGGGCTGAAATGGGGGCTAAAAGCGGGATGAAAGGAGGGTGTTTGGGTGCTGAAATTGTGGCTAAAACGGGTGGGTTGGGCCGCTGAAATAGTAGCTGAAACATATGTGTTCGGTTGCTGAAATGGGGACTGCAGTGGGTGGGTTTCGTTGCTGAAATGGGACCTAAAATGGGTGGATTTAGGTGCGTAAATGGGGCTGAAATGGGCGTGTTTACGTGCTGCAATAGGGGCTGAGAGGAGGGGGTTTTGGTTAGGGGTTACCGAGTCATACAATGGCAAATCTTGAATTGCATGTGTAAGTGATTCTACCTAAATCTATTTTTCAAATAAAATTAAGACGTTACGGTTTGATTGTGTTTATGGTATATATATAATTGATTTGTGTGTTTCAGTTTCAAAAAATTGAAAATATAATTTAACTATGCTCTTTTTGAAGCAACTTATAAACGCTTATTAAGCAACAACCTAAGCAGATGAGATAAGCAATCACATTGATGGATATTGCCATTATCACCGGTCTAATAAACTAATTTTTATGGGCTGTTTGGAATTATATTAGCGTATGAGAATAATCAGTAGGCTAATGGCTTTAATTTATTTTTCTTTTCGGTGTGCAGACTATACTAGGCATATATCTGCAATTGACAGAGGGTTCAGGTACAAATGACAGAGCGTTTTTACTCTTTCATATCATTCGCAGCAATTTGAGGATCTGCAAACTTTGTTCAATACGCAGGTCGAAGAGTGCTCTGATTTGGGGATGTTGCAACAGTTTAGCTTTGGGCACCGCTAATTAAAGTGACGTTTGGGGTTGTTTTATGGGTTTTTTATGCCTGCTGCAAAGTTGCAGTTTTAAGGGGTGTTTGGGGCTACTGAAATTTGCAGTTATAACTATCCCAGGTATTTATCTTATGCCACCTTTTATTTTAAGTCGTTGATAATAATATCCAGTCACTTTGAAGAAAGAGTAGTAGGACCCTTCGAAGAAAGAGTAGTAGGACCCGTAACCAGGTAGCTTTGAAATTGCTTTTTATAATTACTATTCTTAGGGTCTCTTTGGATTGCTTATGAAAATTCTTATATGGAAATTGCTTATTAGAACAACTACTTAAAGGGCCGCTTTCGAGTGCTTATAGTAACTACACATATATTAAGCTGATCCAAACACCTCCTTTGTAGTTTAACGATACACAAATTTGGTGATTTGGGTGAATTAAGTATGGGTCTGGCAATTTGTTAGTTTAGATGACAATCAGTCGAGATTCATGTAACTGTAATATCTGTGATATGAAAATTTATGATTGAAAATATGTTTGTTTAGTTAGAAGTGAAAAACCAAGAAAGTTAAATCATCAATGCTTTCATGTTAACTCTTTGTAGAGATCATTGCTTTAAAAAAACACACTTTGTAAAGATATTTTAGCAGTTATTCAAAGTTTTGTTTGATTAAAAAATATCCAATAGTGTTTCGTTCTTGGCTCAAACAACTTGACTTCATTGTCATGTCATATTGAATATGGGTTTTGCATTCCATGTTGGCATGTCTTCATTCTTTTCTAAATAAAATATCATGCGTTCAGTGGTCTTAGCAGTATGCACCATGCTTTAAAATAATTGTTTTTATCATTTTAATTTTCATTTTATCTGTGTCATTTATATGGCGTGAGGTCAAACCAAGGTCTGATTACAGGACTCACTCACTTTATGCTTGGGAAAGTAAAAGCCATGCATTTGGTACATCACATACACAATTCTTAGAGATATGGTGCAGCCTTGAGACTTATCATTAGGAACGAGTAACCAGTGCCATGGCCTGCTTTGGAAAACTTAGTTGTATTCTGTTGAAACCAATGTTGCAAAAATCGGCCTAGGCGGCCTTGTAATCGCCGATTAATCGCTACTCGGCCATACACCTTGGAAAATAAGGCAAATCGGGTGAAAAATCGGTCTGGTCAAAAATCGGTAAAAAAATCGGTCAAATCGGTCAAAAATCGGTCAAATCGGCCTAATCGGTCAACGAAAGTCAAACATTTTTTTTACAATGTGACTTTGAATTGTTAACTGTTAACTTTTATTATCTATGTCTATGTTTTGAACAATGTAACTTTGAACTCATTTAATTTTAGTGTATTTAAAGTGTTGTATCCATCTCATACAAGTAACTTTGAAATTTATATATAAAATTTGCAAAACCGATTAATCGCGCCTAGACCGATTACAGGCTACAGGGTGGTCGACCGCCCGGCTAGCGACTCGCGATTTTTGCAACATTGATAATTACGACAATATCCTTTTAAAACATCAAAATTCCATATATGCCCAAATACACAATTTAATAACAAGCTCATTACAACTAGAAATGTGTGAGCCTATTGGGGGCACACACGTTAAACACATAGAATGCGTTTAAAACTTCACGTAACGTTTCTAAGTAAACCTTTTTGGACATTAAACGACTAAGGTTGTCCTAATGAGCTAGCCGGCCTTGGATGATTCTAGAGAGGGTCTAGGTGCGTTGAATGTAGGTGATAAGGAGAAGAGAATGGTGATAAGGTTTGGGGTGTTGTGATAAGGCTTAAATTCAAGACTTTGATCCTTATCATGAGTTAGGGTTAAGAGGCTATATATACTACCTCTCCCTAGCTCATTTTACTCGTCCCCAAGATCTCAACACACACACAAAAGCTGACATCCTTCTCTTTGCACACAAAACAGCCGAACTCTATAAACCTTCATTAGGGTTTTGATTTTCGGTTCTTTTCTAAAACCCTCTACTCATTTTCGGTTGACATTTTAGGGTTAATCTACTTGAGATTCGATCACAGGTCTGTTCCAGAGGGTATATTACTTTGGTTTACTTATTGTCAAGGCGTGACAATAGTGAGATTCGATCTAGGGTTTGTGGTGTTCATTTTCGGTTGATTCTGCCATTTTCGGTACAACTGAATTTCAGTGAAACCCTGATCTACAAGCTGATTTTCGGTACAGGTTACAAGAGTGGTATCGGGTACTTGATTCAGGTTGTTTTAGTATTACAAAGGTTGTTTGGGTATACGTGAAGCACGACTTTGCTTTTGCAGGGCGTAATTGTTTGACGTGTTTGGTCTTGGTCGAGCTCGTAGGAGGTGGAAACTAACCCTAATTCCCATTCGCTGATTTTTGGTCCAGAAGAATAGTGAGGTTTTGGTACTTGATTTTCAGTAGGTTTGTGTTACAAAGGTTGTTTGGGATACACGTGAAGTTGGACTAGCATCCGGGCGCATTTGTTGGACGTGTTTGTGTGAGCACTCGTAAAGGTGACATCTTAGTCACTTTGTTTCTTACATTTGCAGTTGATCTTCAAGGGTTAGTTTCCTATGTTTCCCTTTTGTTTATTTATTGTTTTATTGGAAAATTATGACAATTATATGCAATACTTGCCATAAAAATGAATAAACACCTAGAATCAACTCTAATGTAACTAGATAAAAAAAGAATAGATTAAAATTAAATGTTAATTAAGCTGCCATGTTACTCTATTCTTGATTTATCTCGGCCTTAAGACTCACGCAATCATGATATATGATGGATGTGGCGATCTAGGTACTTTAGCAGAAAACCTAGTGAGAGTCTTTTGGTTCTCCAATTGGGGAAGACTCTTTTGAGAACTCGAGGCATTATATGATTTACTGCTTTCAATACAAGAGTCTGTCTTCACTTCTACTCTAATTTTCTGTCTGTTTTAATTGCTTATATGTGATATGTCATGTGATGCTCAATATTTGCAAATAGACTTTATGAAACTCTAAAAACGGACTAATACTTATAGAGAAATTTGGATTGAACATGTCTAATATTACACACATAAGCATACTCCTTGTGACCAGTTATGTGTTATTTACGAAACGGGTTTTTTTTGACAAATTTAATACGGACATTAAACTATGAAATTTGATTTCTTGTGAACTTTTAGTTTTTTATGTGCACAATATGGGGTTGAATTGATCTTTAATCTTATCCCGCCCCACTACATGTTTCGGCATATGAGGGAATTATTAGAATTATTGTGTCTTCGGACGCATGTAGGAGTACAATATAGGGTTTGATCAATTTGTAATCCCACCATATTGGCAACTATAAAACTAATGTTAACAAAATGGGTTTCTTAACATATAATAGCATCATTAGTCAATTGGAAGTACGACTCACCCATTATGGACAAACTATAAGAGAAGTTTAAGGCAGGTGGTAACTAAGGTTCCCAAAAAAAAGTCAGTTTTTTAATAAGGTTCTCCGCTTCTTTGTGCGTCCAAAATGGAGCTACCGAGAACATTTGAAAAAATGATGTCGATGCCAAAAAGGTTAACAAAATGTTTTCTTAACTTTGTGCTACAAGTTATTTTGCATGCTTCTTGTTAACCCCCCACGATTTTGTTCACATTTATGTGTATACCCTTATGGAAATTTTTAAGTCTATGCCCAGCCAAAATGAACACGTGCATTTTTTGGATTGTCTTCTTGGTCGAAACTAGGGCCTTTCCAACCCATGGCGAATTTTTTCCATTGGTCTTTTTTTTTTTTTTTTAGACCTTTGGTTAATTTTCGCATGTTCTTTTTTGGTGGACTTAAATCGAGTTACCTGGTCAGACCTCGGACCCAAGGCATAAGATGAGACCAAATATGCTTTTGACATTACTATAAGAGTTACTAATGTCATTAGTCTCATAAATCTAAGAGTTGCATTCCATGCAATTAACGCTCGTCGCTTACCTCTTGCCCCACTTGTTTACACGTTGGTCAGACCTCCGGTAATAAGTGGGAGGCCAAGTTGGATCTTAGTCTTATTAGTAATTAATTTGGTAGTTAATTCTTTTAAGAATCTAATTATCGACAAGACTAATATTTGAAATTTTTTCTAATTATAGATGACAACCTGTCACCCCACCCCCGTAACAATTTCGGTCTTCATAAGGGTTCTTTGAGAAAAAAATCTGATAGACCCACCTTTTTGATTGGTTATCGATAACTTAGGATTCTACTATCAATTGAGGATAGTAATTACTAGACAGCCACTTCTTCCTGCTTCCTGTAGCTCCGGAGGTCAACTAATTGCTCCTGAAATCACTACCTAGCTCCTAGTGCTTGGATTAAAAGATTAAAAGAGATTGTTGGACTCATGCTCATGACCATGGAACCAGAGATCCAATGAAATCTGGAATACCTTTATGCTTATGAGATGCTACAGGAGTTAAAAACTTTGTTTGCTCAGCAAGCAGAGTAAGAGCTTCTCCAGACTACACGAGATTTTCACTCTTGCAAGCAGGAAGAAAGCTGTCATTTTAGCTCTTGTGGTTATGAAAATGAAAGGGCTATATAGCACTATAGAGCGTTTGGGGAACACCGTGTCACTTAGCCTTGATAAGTCTCATTTTTGATCTCTCTACACAAGGAATTAGACGGTTTATGCAGAATTACATTATGCCGCATAGGGAAGACAATTAATGAGTTGCATGCTATGCTAAAGCTCCATGAGCAAACTCTGCCCAAAAACAACGCTCCTGCTCTTCATGCTATTCGAGCAGGTAAAGTCCAGAAAGGTAACAAGCACAAAAAACTGCAACCCCAAATGGCTGCTAGGGGACAAAATCAAGGGAAGGGGAAAAATAAGCTCGCTTATGCTCCCAAGCCCAAGATTCCCCCTCCACCCAAGAGGGAAAATCCAGCCAAGGACTCCATCTGTCATGAGTGTGGTAAGGAAATGTCACTTGGAAGAGGAACTGTCCTCAGAATTTAGCCGAGTTGCTGAAGAACATGAAGCTATCTCAAGGAGCTAGCAGTTCAGGTATCTTCACTATAGAACTCAATACTTTCCTTAATAGATCATGGATCTATGACACTGGTTGTGGTACTCATATTTGTAATACAACGCAGGGTCTAAGGGCAAGTAGGAAACTGAAGCCGGGGGCTCTTAGCTTGTACGTGGGCAATGGTCAACGTGAAGCTGTTGAAGCAATTGGCGTTTTTCATTTATGTCTCCCGAGTGGATTAGAGATTGTTTTGAACAATTGTCATTATGCTCCCTCTATTACTAGAGGAGTAATTTCAGTTTCACGTTTGTACGAAGATGGTTTTGTTAACTGTTTCGTGAATAATACAATTCAAGTTTCTAGGAATAACATGGTTTATTTTAGTGCTATCCCAAGGGATGGTATTTTTGAAATTGATTTGTCTAATTCTTATGCAAATGATAGTTCTATGTATGCTGTAAGCAACAAAAGAGCCAAGTTAGACTTGGACTCTGCTCTCTTGTGGCATTGTCGTCTTGGACACATTAGCAAGAAACGCATTGAGAAGTTGCAACATGATGGACTTCTCAAATTTAACTGACCTTAGGGCTTTTGAAAAATACGTCCCTTGTATGTCTGGAAAGATGGCAAGAAAACCTTACACACATCAAGTGGAAAGGGCCAAAGATCTACTTGGACTAATACACACCGATGTATGTGGCCCATTTAAGATCATGTCAAGACAAGGAGCAAGCTACTTCGTCACTTTCACTGACGACTTTAGTCGTTATGGTTATGTTTACTTGTTAAAGCATAAACATGAAGTGTTTGAAACTTTCAAAGTGTTTCAAAAGGAAGTAGAAAATCAACTCGGTAAGACCATAAAATCGCTACGTTTTGATCATGGGGGCGAGTATATGAGTCAAGAGTTTTTGGATCATCTAAAGGATCATGGGATTATCGCCCATCGTACTCCTCCTTACACACCACAACACAATGGTGTGTCGGAGTGGAGAAATAGAACCCTACTAGATATGGTTCGATCCATGACGAGTCAAACAACTCTTCCAAAGTCCTTTTATGATTATGCTCTTGAGACTGCTGCACGCATTCTCAATATGGTTCCAACTAAGAAGGATGAAAAGACACCATACGAAGTATGGCATAGGCAATCCCAGGTCTATTAAGTGTATCTTTGTAAGATACCCAAAGGAAACAATGGGATATTCTTTCTACTACCCACCTGAGAACAAAGTACTTGTTGCTCGGAATGTTAAATTCCTAGAAAATAGTCTTATAACTCAAGAAGCAAGTGGGAGTCTAGAAGATCTTGAAATTATTCAAGAAGAAGATACGCATCCTTCAATAGACACTAGCTTAAATCATGAAGAGGATGATCTAGAAATAGATGAACCTCAAAGTGATATCATTCCCATTAGTAGGTCTATAAGGACATGACATGCCCCAGATCGTATGTGCTTATACATCAATGCTAAAGAGAATGAGTTAGGGGATCTTGGTGAATCCACTAACTATAAAGCTGTATTGTTAGACCCTGAGTCTGATAAATGGCTGAAAGCTATGAATGTGGAAATGCAATCCATGAAAGACAACGAAGTTTGGGACTTAGTTGATCTTCCTCCTAACGGCAAAACCGTTGGTAGCAAGTGGCTCTTCAAGAAGAAGACCGACATGGATGGAGCTGTACATACCTATAAAGCTCGTCATGTGGCGAAGGGCTATACTCAAACCCCAGGGATTGATTATGAGGAAACCTTCTCTCCTGTTGCAGACATTAGAGCTATTAGGATTCTTATAGCCATAGTCGCGTTTTATGACTATGATATTTGGCAAATGGATGTCAAAACTTCCTTCCTTAATGGATATCTCTCTAAAGAGGTCCACATGGAGCAACCTGAAGCTTTTGTCAATCCAAAATATCCAAACCAAGTATGCAAGCTAAAGCGCTCTATTTATGGGCTTAAGAAAGCATCAAGGCAATGGAATAAATGATTTGATGATGAAATAAAGAAATTTGGTTTCTTTGAAAATCGTAATGAGCCATGTGTATATCTAAAATCTAGTGGGAGTAATGTCACTTTTCTAATCTTGTATGTCGATGACATATTAATCATGGGAAATAACATTCCAATGTTACGAGATGTAAAATCCTACCTTGGAAGATGTTTTGCTATGAAAGATTTAGGTGAAGCTGCATGTATTCTTGGAATCAAGATCTACAAAGATAGATCACGGCAGTTGATTGGTTTGTGTCAAAGTGCTTATATCAAAAAAAATCTTAAAGCCAAATCACATGGAGAATTCCAAACGTGGAAGTATCCCCATGCAAGAAAAGCTAAGACTGAGTAAATCACAAGGTGCCTCAACACCTGCTGAGTTGAAGCGCATGCAAAATGTTCCATATGCCTCAGGTGTGGGTTCTATTATGTATGCTATGAGATGTACTCGCCCTGATGTTGCATTCTCTCAGAACATAACAAGCCAATTTCAACAGAATCCAGGTGATCTTCACTGGACTGTTAAGAACATTCTGAAGTATCTCAGGAATACTAAGGACATGTTTATAGTTTACGGAGGTGATATAAAACGAGAGCTCAAGGTTTCTTGCTACACTGATGCTGGATATCTGAAGGATGTTGATGACCTCAAGTCTCAGACTAGATATGTGTTCGTTTTAAATAGAGGTGTTGTTGATTGAGAGAGTGCCAAGCAAAGCATTTTCGCTACTTCATCTGCAGAAGATGAGTATATTGCTGCCTATGATGCTTCTAAGGAAGCCATTTGGGTTAGGAAATTCATTTCTGGGCTTGGAGTTGTTCCCACAATTGAAGAACCCATTAATATGTATTGTGATAATACTAGAGAAATCACTATAGCTAATGAATCTGGAATCACTAAAGATGCTAGACATTTCCGTGCCAAAGTTCACTACCTTCGTGAATTTATTGAATTTGGTGACATAAAGTTAGAAAAAGTTCACACAGATGACAACTTAGCTGATCTTTTTACTAAAGCGTTGGCTTTTCCAAAGTATTCAGAACATACTAAGAATATTGGAATGCTTCCAGCTAGTAGTCTCATGTAAATCTGTGTTTATTAGTTATTTGGATAATTGGGATTGTAAGACAATTTTATTTTCAGATGAATAAAGATACTTGGTATTTGTTTTCATTCATATAATAATTGTTTATCCTATATTTGCATATTTAATCCTTGAATGATTTATCATTCTAAATATGTCCATTGTCGGTTAACAACATGGGAGTATTGTTACATAAGGCAAATGTGAGTGTTGGTTATATTCTTTGAATATATGGATGGTTCTCGCCAAACTCATATGTTATTCACAAGGGATGCAATTGGACACCCCAACCTTAGAAAATTACTTTATGGATCCGTTGTGATAAGTAAAATTTCAAAAATGGTTAGTTAAGTCATCCTTAGACTTGAGAATACAAACAAGTTTTGGTATGTGTGGATATCACTTTTTAATTCTAAGTCAAATGTTGTCCTAAAAATGGTAGCTATAAAGACTATTATTGGAAGTGATGTAAAGCAGCATTCACAACACTTGTATTCGACAAGAATTTGTTCCTCCACTTGATGTGCAGAATGATACCATTGGCGCCTCTCCAGAATTAATAAGATAATTGTTTGGTCGAACCCAAAGGGTAATGCAAGTTGATTCTTGATTACATTTGGTATATTTGTATTAAGTTCTATATGGAATGAGTTAGGATCCATATCCATGGTTTAATGGTATGTGAACAAAGGGATGATTATAGCAAGAGATAAATAACCATGCTACTGAGAATGTTTATGAAACTTGATCTCAGACATTTCTAGTTTTAAAAACAAATGTGAGTGTTGCTAGACGTTTCTGTAGTTAGTATATGAGTTGTCTGCTACTCAAACTCCCAAGTGGGAGCCGTTGGAATGTGGTAGTTGGATTAGCTAAATACAACTAGAAATGTGTGAGCCTATTGGGGGCACACACGTTAAACACATAGAATGCATTTAATGCTTCACGAAAGGTTTCTAATTATAAACTAAGGACCTAAATGAGCAAAAAATGAAACCCTATAGTCCCCTAGTGAAGTAGCCGGCCATAGAAGGTTCTTAGAAGGTGTCTAGGTTCATTTCTTGGAGATAAGGGAAAAGGAAAGTGTTGTGATAAGGCTTGACTTCTAGTTTTATGGTCTTATCATGAATTGGGTTTAAGTGGTATATATATCCCTTCACCCAAGATCATATACACGAGATATACATCACAAACACTCCCTCAAATCAGTTGTGCACCTCCTTTTTCTCTACAGCCGAATATATCAAACCCTAGTTAGGGTTTATAGGATTTTTGGTTCTCTCATCCTTCTTCTGTTGGAATTCGGTGAACACATAAGGGGTGTTCAAAGTGTGATTCGATCCCACAACCTTCTCAGCAGGTTTAGGACCTTAGTTTATAGGATGTCAAGGTGTGACAACGGCTAGAAACAAGTAGGGTTTATGTTTGGTGATTTTTGGTTGGATTTGGTGAAATTCGGTACAACCGAATTTGGTACAAGCCCTAGATCTCATTCCTGATTTTCGGTTCATTACACAAGGGTGGTGTTGGGTCTTAATTCAGGTTGTGTTTGGATACAAGTGTTGTTTGAGATACACGTGAAGTTGGACTAGCATCCGGACATATTCGTTGGACGTGTTTGTGTGCGCACTCGTAGAGGTGGTATCTTAACCACTTTTGTTTCATTAACATTTGATTCATCAAGAGGTTAGGTTTCTATTATCCCTTTATTTGTTGTGTGTTAAACATACGTACCAAACATGATCCATATCCGCTGCGTACTTGTAGTGTTAATGGTTAACATTTATTTAAATCCTAATAGTGGCATAACGAGTCAACTTTTTTGGTGTTTTATGGGTTACACACATATTAAACACGCTAGAACTGCATGAAATCTTCTTTATTTATTGTTTTATTAGAAAATTATGGCAACGACTTGCAATCCTTGCCATAAATAATAAACACCTAGAATTAATACTAATGTTACTTGATAATAGAAGAATAGATTAAAATTAAATGTTAATTAAACTGCCATGTTATTCTATTCTTGATTTATCTCGGCCTTAAGACTCACGCAATCATGCTATATAATGGATTGGCGATCTAGGTACTTTATCAGAAAACCTAGTGAGAGTCTTATGGTTCTCCGATTAGGGAAGACTCTTTTGAGAACTCGAGGCATTATATGATAAACTGCTTTTAATATAAGAGTCTGTCTTCACTTCTACTCCAATATTCTGTCTGTTTTAATTGCTTATATGTGATATGCCATGTGATGCTCTATATTTGTAAAATAGACTTTATGAAACTCTTTAAAAATAGACTTATACTTATAGAGAAATTTGGATTGAAAATGTCTAATATTACACACATATACATACTCCGTGTGACTAGTTAAGTGTTATTTAGGAAACAGGGGTTTTTGGACAAATTTAATACGGACATTAAACTATGAAATTTGATTTCTTTTGTAATCTTAGTTTTTATGTGCGTAATATGGGGTTGAATTAATCTGTAATCTTATCCCTCCTCACTACATGCTTTGGCATATGAGGGAATTATTGAAATTACTTGTGTCTTCGGACGCATGTAGGAGTACAATATAGGGTTTGATCAATTTGTAATTCCACTATATTGGCAACTATAAAACTAATGTTAACAAAAGGGGTTTCTTAACATATAATAGCATCATTAGTCAATTGGAAGTACGGCTCACCCATTATGGACAAACTATCAGAGAAGTTTAAGGCGGGTGTAACTAAGGTTCCCCAAAATAAGTTAGGTTTTTAATACGCTTCGCGCTGACATGTTTCTCCATTTCTTCGTGCGTCCAAAATAGAGCTACCGAGAACATTTGACAAAATGATGTCTATACCAAAAAGGTTAACAAAATATTTTCTTAACTTTGTGCTACAAGATGTTTTGCATGCTTCTTGTACACGATTTTGTCACATTTATGTGTATACCCTTATGTGAAATTTTAAGTCTATACCAGCCAAATTAAGAACACGTGCACTTGGATTGACCTCTCTGGTCAGACCTCAAGGCCTCTCCAACCCATGGCGAATTTTTTCATAGGTCAGATCTATGTCAATTTTCGCACGTTCTTTTTTGGTGGACTTAAATCGAGTTACATGGTCAGACCTCGGACCTGAGGCATAAGATGAGACAAAATATTCATTTGACATTGCTATATGATTTACCAATGTCATAAGTCTCATAAAACTAAGAGTTGCATTTTATGCAATTAACGCTCGTCGCTTACCTCTTGCCCCACTTGTTTACACGTTGGTCAGACCTCCAGTAATAAGTGGTAGGTCAAGTTGGATCTTAGTATTATTAGTAATTAATTGGGTAGTTAACTCTTTTAAGATTTTAATTATCGACAATACTAATAATTGAACTTTTTCTGATTGTATATGGATATCTCCGTAGTTACCAATTCGGTTTTCAGGGGTTTCTTCGAGAAACAAAAATAAACTGGACCCAACTTTATTGACCGGTACAGACAACTTAGGATTGTACTATCAGTTATAGATACGTTAGATTACCTAGAGCAGCCAATTCTTCCTCCTCCTGTCCCAGCTCAAATTGATCAGCAAGTTGCTCCGGAAGCTCTTGCAGCTCATGCTGCATAGGTTAAAGGATCAAAAGAGATTGCTGGAATTATGCTCATGACTATGGAACTAGATATCCAACTAGATCTAGAAAACCTTAGTGCTTATGAGATGTTACAGGAGTTAAAAACTCTGTTTGCCCAGCAAGTAGATCAGGAGCTTCTTCAGACTGTGCAGAATTACAGTATGCACGACATGGGGAAGACGGTTAATGTTGATCCCACGCCTTGATCGATTATTTACCTTGTAAAGAGTATGTTACCTTGGATGAATCCAAAATAATAAAGGTAGAGACTTTTTTTGTATATCAAAGTGTATGCGGAATCTACACTTTGATACTCTAGAGGTATTTATCAATGAAACAGTACCAACAATGAACAATGAATAAATAACAAAATGCTTCAATATTATTTGATCAATAATACGAGTACTCTTGTAGTACTAGGGTTACAACCTTGAAGCTATACGTTCTTTCTCTAAGATGTATCTCTATCTCTTAAGCGTATATAAAACCTTAACCTAGGATCTCCTTTTATACACCACAAGGAGTCCTTTACAAGATAACTACCGAACTTTTAGGATCAATTACAATTATAATCATATACAAATCTTCCTAAAATATAAAAGATATACATTCCATATTTATCTCTTTGCATCCTTATCTCCAAGTCAGCAGCATTAACCATCAGCAGTATTAACTTTTCTTCTAGCAGTATTAACTAACACTGACAGTACTAAGTTTGTACTGGCAGTACTAACTCCATTAGTACTGTTAGTTATACCTTGGCAGTATTAACTCTTGATGAAGATTTATTCCCAACAATCCTCCCCTAAACTTATGATTTATCTTCAAATCCTAAGTTTCTTCTGGATTAAATCTTCTTGTCTTCTGATGATGATTCTTTCAAACACTCTTCTACTTCTGCACTTGTGATCTGATGAACTTTAGTAGTTCATATGCTTGTGTACTTTCATGATCAATCTCCAATCTCTTATTCAACATCTCTGATATCATTTCTTGACTTAGAGGATACTTCTTTTCTGTAAGCATATGTATGGCAATTCCATTTTGCATTAGCAGAATGTGAACTCCACATAAATCACATAAACTCTAACTTATTAGATTATACTCATTCTGATTCATCTAAATTTCACTCTCCTCATCAGGCTCAAAAAGTGTATGCAAGTCTCCCCACAGCATTAAATCATATCCTTCTGGTTTTAAGGAACCATACCTTTCTTTGACCAACCTGTATAACTCCATTATATCTTGTCTATTAAAATCATATAACATCTCACTCAGAATCTTGTAATTCTTTGAGCTTCCATCTCCTCTGATGATTTTGTAGTACATGAAGTTTTCTGACAAAGTGTAAGTCTTCCAATCCACAATTGGATACTTTATAGATAGAGATTCAACATCTTCTGCAATATCTTCTCTTAGAACTATGTCTAAATATCCTTTAAGATCTTCTTTCTCATCATCTAGTTCCACCTTTTGTCTCTTTGTAGTACTTCTTTTCCTTTTTCTAGGAAGAGATTTCTTCCTCTTTCCTGTAGTATCTTTCTCAACTTGTTCTTTTTCAATCTCTTGAAACTCAGCAGGCTTCTTTTTTTCCTTTTCAATATCCAAATCCATAGGCACAAAGTTATGATTGTAATCCCATACCTTTTCAAAAATTGGCCTAATCTCAGCATAGCTCATTCCTTCAAAGTCTTTCATCTTGTAATTACTTTGATTCTTCAAGTAGACAATCATGTTATTCCTTGCTTGAGCTTCTGACTTTGGTTTATTCTTCAAATCCCAGTACTTTTGAACTGAAGGATCATTCCAATCAATATCCTTAGTTGTCTTAGGATCAGTTGTAACTCTTTCTTCATCCAGTGCTAAAAGTTGTCTTGCTATCTCTTCATCTCTTACTACTTGTGCTCTTTCCTCTTCATCAACTTCTTGTTGCAGTCTGATAGCTTCTTCTAGACCTTGTCTCTCTTGTTCCAATAACTTCTTAGACTTTTTCACAGGTTCTGGTTCAGTCATGATTGCTTTTCCTTAATCCTTTCTTGCCTTTTTACTCCTTTTACCATATACTCTACCAACAGTACTAAAACTTATAGGAGCAGTACTAACTGTAATACCAGCAGTACTATCTTTTGGTTGTCTTGCTTCAGCAGTATCTTGATCATGAACAACTTCATCATCTTGAGCAAAGTAGATGTTAGGGTCTTCATCTATCCTCCCCTGTTTAGAAGAATCATCTTCTTCATCTTCTGAAATCACAACCCTTGCTCTTTTCCTTGCTTTCCCAGTCTTGTTGCTTTTCTCTTGAACCTCTGCATAGATAATTTCTCCCCCTGTTGGAAGAATCCATCTCTTCAACATCTTCATCATATTCTGGAAAGGATAACCGAGTCTTTTCCTTGCTTTGTACCAGCCTTGAGAGTTTAGTCTCTAATTTCATTTACCTTTGAATGAGCTTTGTGAAGTGTAAGTTAGTCTTGGTCTTCTTTAAATCGTCACAGCAACATAGTAGACGATTTCATAAGATTAGTTGGTAAACAACAGTGTCAACTTCTTTTTGTTTCAAGATAACACCTCAGCACTTACCGGGGACGTGGAACAGCATGGAGAGGTGATTCATGGGTGTAGGAATATGTTGTTTGCTCCAGGTGATGGTTTGTGTTGGGATGGGAATGATGACAACTAGCAGTGGTTACATTTGATCAGGTGAGTGTTAATTGAAGGTTCAGGTGAGTGTGAAGGTGAGGATTGTGATTCTTGAGTGAAGTGGATGGCTTCAGAAACATTTAGCATAGTAAGAATATAGCTACTTCTTGTCCTGATATCCCTTTGTAGTCCCTCTTCATATGTTAAAACTTTGATGATGATAAGAGATGGGTACATGATATGTTCTTGAGTGTTGTTGAAGTTGTTTCCTCTGCATATCTAGGCATATTTGAATGAACCTAGGTTACATTAAAAACTTATGGGGGCTTTGAATATTGAGACCACATATGCTCAAAAAATAAACCTAGAAAAATTATATCTCCTATTGGTAGCTAAACAGATAACAGCAGTTGCAATGTTACTACTAAACTGCTCCCAAGCAGTCTTCTTTGGGCTAAGACAATGAAGAATAGTGTGGATAAGAAACCTCCATTGAGGTGAAAAAGCACCCTTTTGAAAAGTTAACTTATCTGAATCTGTGTGATATCCACCATTGTGTGCCAAGCTGCTCAAAAATCTCTTGTTGGGAATAGAAGTATTACCATCATGATCTTCCAAACTTGAGATGTCTTCTTAAATGATGCTTCAATGTTAGTCTTATGAGTGACCATCAATGGTTGCACGTAATCTGAACTTCTCCATTTTCATCATAGTAGCGTCAACAGACCTCAAAAATTGTTTGATAAAGAGATATAAACACTTGGCTTCTTTCGTGGGGCATAGAAAATGTTGACTTCGATTTAAGAAACCGATGACTTGATGAACCTCTTCACTTCCTGTAGGGATTTCTCATATAAAACGCTACCTTGTTAAGCTTGTCACAAAAATTTCAAATTTCCATGAATAAAAGTGTGAGTAATCGTGTAGGATATGATCGTTTATGAAAATATAAAGTTGGAGAAAGTTAATTGAGATTTATATAGAGAGAAAAACATAGAGTTATGGTAGTTTGACCAACTTAAAGTAAAATTTGAGTTTATCGTGGAATTAACTCAAACGTATATATAGAAAGATCACGAAAGGTCCAATTAGTTAAACCCTATATCATATGGTTTTGGAGGAAAAATATCTCAAGGATCTATTTATTATTGAAAATTCTGTGTAGTGCTCAAACAGTACTAACGGTCATCAAGCAGTACAAATTTGCGTCTAGCAATACTTAAAATAAGCCTTAGCAGTATTATACTTCTCCTCCAAAACCAGTACAAACTCCAATGTTTTGTTTAGCAAATAATAGCTTCACACAATCTCTCTTTCTGTTTTAAGCTCACATTTTTATCTCTCAATTCTTTTAAACTCAATTTTGCACTCTATAGTGTTTTTCCACATCTATCTTTTTTTCTCCTTTTTGTTTTTAAGCTCTCAACCAACTCTCTCTATTCTTTGAATCACTTTGCTACTCTGTCATGTTTTTCACACAATGTAAGTTCTTTGGCAACTACCAGCCATTAACGGATTTGAGTAGTCTTTACCATTAGCCGTTTGCTTTGGACTAGCCAATGCATCATTGTAAAAACATGGTGCATTGATGACCATATAGTTTTGGAGTAAACATCAACTATCAAGGATTTGAGGAAGATCTTTACCAATTGTCGTTTGCTCTAAGACTAGTCAATTCTTGATGGTATTAAGAAATGGTGTACTAAATGACCATTGGTTGTCGTGGTATTAATACCAACATCAAGAACAAACAACTTCCTCCCCTCTAATAATGCATCATTTGAGTAACTGTTTCACACTTCATTGTTATCTTGAAAGAGTTAGTCAAAACCAAGAAAAATAATAATCTAAACCATTTTTCTTGTTTAGGCAGTATTAAATTTACTAAAAGGGATTAATAGCGAACATTAGAAATAATAGCCAGTACTAAGTATAAGTAACATTTTGTCAAAACAGTCTTAAATATAACACTAGCAGTACTAATTATATCTAGCAATGTTATTTACAAAGACTTAACTGTACTAAAATTTTAACATACTTTACAAAAACAAACAAGAGATATGGGCATTATGGATTTTAGGGAATTAGCATTCCAATACTGGAGAACAAGTAAACATAACCTCCATTCAATGTCTTTGAAATCTGAATAATGGGATAGTTTCCAGTAATGTGCCTTGAGCATCCCACTTATCAAAAAAGCCTTATCATTTAGGTTGTGAATTGCTCTGCAACATAAAACTTATGATGTTAGTTTTCTTTGGGGACCCAGAGCCATTACTGAGTTGGATCTGCCTCGTGCTCAATGTAATTATATTTGTTGAAAAACCAGTAGTGATGCACCATTGGGGTTGATGGGTCTCCTATACCTAACATGCTGAGGGCCTGAATAAGCATTAAACCCACCTTGCCCTGACAGTATTAATAGTTGATCTAAAATGGGCGGGCGTCCCCTCCAGTAATAAACCTTTGATTTAAAACACCTTTTTGTTAATGATTGTGATCTTGTAAAAGGGACTTGTGTAACAGTTGAATTGTGACTTGATTTTGAAAATATATCCTTGGTTCTAGACACATTGTATTGTTGATTTGGGTGGCTGAGCAGTATAAGAAGGCCATTACAGTATTAAAAGACCTGCAGTACTATAGGTCTACCAGTGTTAACAGACCTATACAGTATGTACACCGGCCTTGTCAGTCGTAGTATTATACTGATTTATAGGCCTGTCTTCATTAAGAATGCTCTGTGGAGCCATTTGTTTGTGGCGTCTGGAATGGAAATGGTTTTAGAATTAGTATGTCATTATCTTTTTGTTGTTTAGGACAGCTGTATTGAATGTGATCAAAAACTTCCACAGATAAAACTATGCCTTGTTAACTAAAACACAAGTTACATCCTAACTGATTAGATTTTTGGACCATTCAGTTCTTTTGGTTTCCCACTTAATTGGTCCTTTATGACATGTACTTCTCTGCATTATCATAACTGGTACCTTTTTTTAACTGGTTTTTTTTCAGGTTTTAAACATAACTCTTCTCTTGAGGTAAGCGTAGGTATATAACAGTTTTCATTTTCAACATTAGGGTTAGGCTCTCATCATATCCTCATCATTGACACCCATAATCTTCAATAATTAGAGCATCGTTAATCTCTTCCTAACTTTCTTAGGTCTCTATTTCCCTAACATGATTAGCAGGATAGAAAAACTATTTCTTTCCAATTCTTTGTCTGATCTTAAGTGGAAGACCAGCCTTAACAGATAGCTAAGTTTCTAGTATCAGCTTAATATTTTGATTGTTGTTCCAAAGTAGTCCTCCAATATTCTCCTTAGAATTATCTATGGACTCTTTATCCAACCAGTGAAATTTGTTATGTAACGCTGGTAGCGCCCTCGGGGGCGTATGTGTGTGTTGGAGGCCGTGTGTTTGGGGGGTGGGGTGATGTTAGTCCGTAGTTTACGTGAGTGTGATAGCTGAGTGCCTCGGGTCGTGATTTCCGTGTGTGTCATGTGTGTACGTAGTTGAATCGTGTTTGCGTTGCGAACAGTGATAAGTGTGAAGAGAGCGTGTCAGACGTGAGTGGTGTAGTGAGCGTTCCGAATGTAGTAGTGAGTGAGTGGCTTTTTTGCTTTGTTTTCGCTGTTTTTTTTTTTTTTTTTTTTTTTTTTTTTTTTTTTTTTTTCTTTTTTTTATTTTTTTTTTTTTTTTTATTTTTTTAAACTAGAATCTAGTATTGACTCCTAGGACCATACTCATTAACGTTCAGGTATCATTTTGAATTTCCCCCCCCTCCCCCCCCCCCCCCCCCCCCTCCCCCCCCCCCCCCCCCCCCACCCCCTCTCCCCGGGGGATCCTTTAGAATAGTGTATAGAGTATAGTTACTCCAATAGTGGTTTCTGTTGGTGCTTATTAAGAATCATGTGAGAACGGATGACTGGTAAGGTGTATTGCAATAGTGGAGATGTATCTCTAAATCATTCCTTCTCACAGCATTTGTCTTATTAAAGTCAATATGTGCTACTCTGAGCTTTTTTACTAACACTAATTATTGTCTCACGCTATCGTAGTAACTGATCTCTATGATTTGTTCGACCCGATTCTATCGTATACATTTTCGGTTTCCATCTCTAAGGTCACTCTTAACTCGACAATGTCCCACACTCTCTGTCTATATCTTGATAGTAATGACCTCTTTTATATCAGGTAGTTGCTAGTTCTTTCCTTCAGGAGTTTTAACAAACTTCCTTCTATTTGCATAGTTCTTAGCTATGTAGCGTATCTAACAGTTTATTCTTTTGTCAAGCCGCACTTTCAGTAAGAGCAGTTATTGGTCCTCAGTCATTCGATATCACATCGCAACTTCCATGTTTACGTCCTCACCATATCTTAATAAAATTATACATATTAGTTAGCAAATCGCTTTCTAGTAGCTTGCTATAACTCCCTCTTTCTGTTAGGTGTCTCTAGGTGCTTTCTCCTAAAACATGATATTAGTAAGAGTATCTCTTTGAAATTCTTTAGTTCGATTTTACCACATCAGTCTTATGTAACTATCAATTATCATGTTACTTTGAAGATTCATCCTTATCAGAGACATGCTCAGTATTGTCACTAGTATCTAAGCTATGGATCTGAATTTGTTGTTTCCTACAGATAGATGTAATCATACTATTGTCTCTGCTTTCCTTTGTAAATTCATCTGAAAATCTATGAATCGACAATCAGCATGATAATGAGGGCTTTATGCTCACTTTTTGTTTTAAACTAGATATCACTAGGACCATACTCACTCTAATTCGCTCAGGTGGTTCTTGATAGATCGCTTCAAGAACTCCTGAATAACGAATTACTTAGTCGATAGGTGTTTGCAGCTACTCATATCATAGTAATAGCCATAAGGATCATGACTTGTGAACTGGGCTGACAGACAATGTATCTATACAGCTACTCCTTCATTGCATCTTCAATCTCTTGTACATGCCTTATGCTGATTGAGCTATCTCATATCAGTATTCTTACTCTCGTAAATTATGATGCTTGCTTCTTAAGCATGTACTTTATCCAAATAGCGTGTCTTCATATGATCTAATGTACCTTGAACTCAGAAACCCCTAACAATTGTTTCATCGCGCTCTTAATCTATTTTCAAGGTTCGAGCCCTAAGGTAATTGCCACATTTGACTTCATTCTTACTGCTATTCGCTACACTTTCTACTCTTTTATAGTACTTAGACAGTAGTTTTCTAAGGAGACATACGATACACATGTCATCATGTATCTCGTATTAATATTCCTGTTCTAACTTATGTGACATCTCTATTACGTATGCTACAACTTAAACAGTCTAGTCCTCTGTCATGTGTTAGCTGTCTGTTTTAATAGTTATCGTATTGTTGATCTTACCCTCACATTTAACAATGTCATATAGTCCATATACCTGATATACTCATCTTACTTATTATGAAAGCTGTCATATGTTTCTTCTAAGAGCAAGTTCCTTTAAACCCCTGAACTAGTTGAACAGAGTGATTGTCAAGCCTATGTTTGACGTCAGATTTATTGAAATCAGAATGCAGCATGAGTACGCATGTTGGTACTAACGATTTACTTCACTCTGGACCTTGTCACTCAATAAGCAAATACTACACACCTTAAAGGGCCCAGCTGCTTCAGTACACAGATATTTATAGCACCACATTGGCCTTTTACTTTGTAGACAGCGTTCATTCAATCTTTATAACTGCCTTTGTGTGTGCTACCTTGGTATCCTAATATTATCAGTGTCTTAATTGACTCCTGTATGTAGTTGACTCTACATAATCCTTGGAGGAAGTTAAAATATAGTCCTTATTTTTGTACTTTTGGCTTGACACTCTGATATGTTGTATGTTTGTAAACATCATAATTACGCTCATATGTGATTTATCATATCCTCAATCAGGCTAGTTTGTCTTGGCTTCCATCACTTAGCGATGATTGTTTCTTTCATACGCATTCATATAGTTCTTCCGTGTGTATACATATAAAATTAAATATTTCTTAGCCCTCAAATGCTGTTATGTAGATCAAAAATCATCCAAAGTCGTCCACTGTGTATCCGACTTTTAAATCTCATTTATTACCGCAAATAACCAGTCACGGTTTTAGTTGCATGCTCAAGGTACTTAACCACTAACTTGTTGGAGGGGATCCCTTTTTATGTGGCCTTCGCTTGCGTTGAATGCGATATAAATATGAAAGTGCATCATGATACTTGTAAAAGCTTCATAAAGTCATGCGACAAGTACTAAGTATTTAGTAGTAAAATGGCTAGTATTAACCTGAATTTGTATTTGGTATGTCCCTTACTTGAGGCCGAGTAGAGTAGATTACTACTTACATGAGAGTTAACATTATTAATATTATTAGTCACATGCTTGCACCTGAAGTAGTTTCTAAATGACCAAGTTAATGTCATAATAGACTTATCTTTGCTACCAGCAGTAAGTTTCTTAACCTTTCTGTTTCAACAGAATTTTTAAAATTGTGATATTCAAGTACCATTTCAATCCGAAACCCATATAGTCATTCGAGCATATGTCAAGTGCTACTTTTTTCAAAGTTCCAGTTATACTCACCTAAACTCTGTTGTATTACCATTCATGCAACGCAGTGATAAGACGCACCCTTAAAAATTTTCTCCTGATTTATGAATACTTCTGGATGCTAGTGTGAATAGCACAGCCCTAGAATTGCCCATAAAATCCTCACCTACAGTAGCCTAGAATCGAGAGCTATGTTTAAAATGTTATAGAAGGGGGATCAACGGGTGTGTTGTAGTACGCTATGTAAGCATATCTAAAGTATTTGTCAGATACATCAGTAACTGTTTCATGACAGCAGTCCTTCTGTGTCTGTCAGTTAAGTTGCTGTATCATTCCCTACGTAAATCGTGCTTTAAATGTGTTCATTCTGCTAACAGTTGACTTGAGTAGCAGACAACATACTGGTGTTCAAAGCGGTAAGTTAGATGTTCATTGTCGTTTATTGTCCTGGCGCTACAGTAGTCCTTTACTGTTTTACAGTCTGTGTTTAGACTTGCATTCGATCATCATGTAGTAAAGCGTTCCTCTACTGTCATACACGTCTTGTTCTTGTGCGTTAAGTAGTAGTAGTACCGTGTTTCCATGTCAGTGGTTTGTTGTTAGCTAGTTGAGATAGTGTACCTTGTGAAGCTTTCTCGATCGGATGTTCTCTGTATGAACTACCGGCATAATAAGTCATGAATGTACCCATGGATATTCTGACATTAACTATTCACTATATTGTAGTGTCTCCTTGATCTCATCACACATGCCTTACATCCGAGGGAGATTCTGCCAACAACGTACTGATTTGAGAATGGGCACTGAGCTACTCCCTTAGCATCTCACACAGATACATGCTTCCTGTTAGTTGTTGCGTAATGTAATCGGAACTCAGCTTAGTCAATATGCTATTCTTCCTTGATCAAAGTTCATGTGTTCTCGCAAATGAGCATTATCAGAAGTCCTACTGTTAATTCTAGATCACACTCGTTGTTGACATCCCAAGAGGCCTATCGAATCGCATTGATGTACTTACCTACTTGTGTGAGTCCTTGTTGTGCCTTTAGGAGGTCTGTTATTTTTGCTTAACTGTGTGATGAAAGTAGTCCATCGATGAAGATTAACCAATGATGGGCGTTGTTGTAATCTCGAATAATATCATAAGTAGAGTTGAATGACTCGGTGTAGTATTGCTACTATCGAAGAAGTATGCTCATGCTGGAAGTACTACTATCATCAATGATAGACAGTACTCTTAAGAGCAGTAAGATATTTCATCAATGTAAGAAATACTAAGAATACTACTATGCATAGACGAACATATCGCAATATTGAATTAAACACTCCACAAATAAGCTTACTAAGGTTAACTCTTTTGTATTAGATAACTCTAGGGTATACATACACTTGAGATGATATACGCTTACTATGTCCACTAGTTGCGGTCTAAGAGCAGAACGCCTTGAGAGTACTACGCTATCTTCTTTTAAGCTGTAAGATGAGAAAGCTCTAACATCTATCTGTATCTCGATCTCTAGCTGTTTTATATATCACCACATTAGACCTAAAAGAGTACTGTCCTTTACAGATAACCTACCGCTGAATAATATACCGGTCACTTAGGTTCAGTCTCTCTGTGCTAATAGCTCTAAGTATAACGTATCTCAAAGATCTTTCCTGTGAAGAAGTATACTCTCCGAATTATCACTAATTTCGCTCTCAAAGCTATATAGACTCGCAAGATCATCTCTTGTTTCCAAAGGACGAGGACAGCTAAGATTGATCTCGCATCTCTAGTGCCAGTAGATAGTATGTCTTTCTCATTGCAGCATTCGCCTTGTTAATCTCAACGTCTATAGCAGCTAGTACTAGTGACCCTCATCAACTGCTGACGTATTAACCCATTTCTTCATAGCCTACTAGTAGACTAATCATCTATTGTGATCTATGATACTCTATTAGACTAAAGCAGTTTCTGCTCGCTATTGAGACCTAGCCCTACAATGTACTCTCAGACCGAATTAATGTCATCTAGTATCAGTTAGTTATTGTGTCATAGAGTCAATTAGTTGTTTAACTGCGTGAACTCCCAAGACAGTGTTATTGAGAGCTAACATGCGTAAACTGAGTAGTCTCTCACACCTCACAAGCTCATATTTTTATGTTCTCAGTAGTTGTAGAAGCCACCTCCATGTACTAAATCTGCATCGTGATGTAGGTTGTAGCATTGGTAGCGTTGAGATCTCATATAAGTTCAAGAGTACCGACAATTACCCAGATTGAATGTGTATGGTTACTCCTAAGACTGGTGACTAAAGTTCGCTATATGAGGTGAGTCTCGATGGTAGTCCTTTGTGTAGCGTCAACATAGTAGCAGTGTATCTGAATCAATGCGCTGCCATCTGAACCGTTGCCTTATGTAGTGTTGTAGATCCATACTCCGTGCTAGAAACGCGCGAGCATACCTCACTCGCAGAACTCATAATGAATGTGCTTGCTGGTTGCTATTGAATGTTCTCTAAGTGATGTCGAGCTAATTGGCTGGGAGAAGTTGTATGATCCGTATTATATGATAAGAAGTAATTTAAATGATCGCCTAATCTAAGATTGTGTGAAGATCATTTCGCCAAGATTGAATCCGTTCTGCTGACTAAAGTGATCTTGTGTCACTTGTAAGAAGAATTGAAAGGCGATAGCTGCACAGAGATACAGTGAAAGAGAATAGTAGACTCACAGTAGCTGTGTACATAGATGCAAGAAGTATAACGCGCCCATAAGATATCGATACTCGAAGTGTCTAGGTATTGAGATCCTCGTAGAGGTATTGCAAGAGTTGATAGTATGATGAAGAGATAAAAGCTGAAATCCAAATGAGAGGTCTAGTGATGACTGAAAGATAGAAATCACATCTAACGTTCCCTGTCAGAGAAGAAGTTGTGACTGGGAGCGCAATCTAGAAGACATGTCATTGACTATGTGTGTCAAGTAATGACGACCTGCAGAAATGTTGACAGTCTATGGTAGATATACAGGCTGTCAAGATTCTCATCTAGACTCTGTAAGAAGTAATGATAATAATGAAATAAAACAGTACTCGCTCCCAGACTCTAGAGATATAAGATGTATACATCGCTAGTCAAAGAGTAGTTCTAGAGTGTATTCACGACTAATTGTCATAATTGTGAAGAGAGAATTATTGATCAGAAAGTAATCAGTCCAAGTACCGAGATCCTGCGAAATATGTGTGAAAAGTATAGTACCTCCCGTCCTATACCTGTTTAGAACTCATGAATGATGTTAGAAAGTGCCCCCTGGAAGATAGTTCCTGTTAGTAGCGTAATCGGCTGAGAGTCACATCCGACTCCGTGTTGTCTGAATGTGTGTCTAGACTGTTCGCAGTAAGGTAATACGTGCCCTATTGGAGTGTGGTATTCTATGTCCATTAGTTGACTCTAGATTAGAATATCGGCATCATCTCACTCTCGAGTCATTGAACGTACTGTGTCAGCCTTAAGATAGAGTATGTTTGTGCCAGTGACACAGACTCAAGCAAGATAGTAACTCTCTCATATCATAACGTTAGAATCAGAGTCTACCGATTCGCTAGTGAGAGTTATTAGTGTATGTACGTGCCACTGAAGCAGATTCAAGGCATGTAATATATCGTAAATATAGCGGTGTAGACACGCGGGCGCATCGAGTTCCCACATGAATATTAGCTACTCTGAGTGCACCGAGTCGTGTCTTGTCCTACTTAATCTACCACGTGTCATGATCCACCCTCCAACTGTGCAACGTGAGACTGATATCAGAATCAGAGAACAGAGTAGTGTGTGCATGACCTCTCGAAGACTATATCACTGGGCTCATCAAACTTTAACATATAACTCTCGTCTCCAACCTGCCTATGTATGTAACAGAACTCATAACTCCTGTGAGTTGACCCTGTCACCACATATCGAGCTTAGCTCGCGATATCTCTATAACTAATCTGCTCGAAGTCACTCAAGACAGCCCATATGACTCCACTTAACGCCGCAGCGCTCAAGTGTAGATAAGCAAGCAATATTTGATGCCTCATCATCGACCTAATCATGACAACGACCACTATCGCGGTTGTAATCTACCGTTTATGTTACGGTATTTAGGCTAGATATCACCCTATGATCCTCAGCGAAGATCTTGTTGACAATACAAGATACGCATCGTCGCATCCAACCTCCCTCGCATATCTAAATGCATATCCTTCTTCCTAAGAATAAACGTCACCTTCATGGACAACGACCTACCGTCTTATAAACTAATCCCCACCTACTTTCCGGTACTAACTACTTTATTACTAACGGTAATAACTATCTGATCATCTGTATCAAACTACTCTAATTACTATCTAATCTCACAAGCCCAGTCCTGCTAAACAGACACTATCGTCAATCAACGCATGATCAAGTGACTATACAACAGTAGATTCTTGGCCCCTAGAACTGTTAAGAAGTTCTCAACAGTATTAGAACTCAATCGCTCTACCCCCCACCAATCAAGTGTTCATTATAATCAAAATCCCCCATATTTAGACATAAACGGTACCCCCTAACAACAATACCCGCCTACATCGAAGTCACGATCAAAGTGCAAATTCAGACCAAAGAGAAACGTCCCCCTGAAACAGTATCACCGCGCTCCCTTATCTCCATAGTAAAAATCTGTTCTGTCGTCCAAATGTCCATATGTTAACCCATTAATGTTCCCCCCTCTCTCTCCTCGCTGTCAATTCTACCTCCCCATCCGTCTTGAGATATAGACTCCCCCCCCATTGGACGTGAAATAGTAATATTCCAAAACATTCCTCGTCAAAGCCCACTTGATCCTTGTGAAACGCCGTCTTCTAGTGTTATGAGTTGAACCTCTACATGATACATGCCCTAGATTCCCATTACTTTTAATCTCGCATATAAATCGTTAAACTAATGGCCCCCTCAACTAATGCAATCTTCTTACACCCCCTGCTAGTACCCAATACAGCCACTCAACATCCAATAAAACTAACTACATAAGTTGGCTTTGTGTGATCTCGCGCTTGTCCGATGGCCGACCCACAAATACCTATAGATCTACCAACGCTCCAAGCCTCGTAGAGAAACCGGACTCTCGATCTCTCCTATCACCATGTTATAAATGCCAGAAATTTGTCGCCGTATTGCTCTGGCAGCTCACCTATCCATCAAGAGACGTCAATTATCATCTCCCCGTGACCCACATTCAATCGCACAAAATCGGATGAGCAAACTTGTGAAGATTAACGCCTCCGCGTAGAGGACGTTGAATCTCTCTACCCATGACAGATCTAGACCACTACTCTCTCTATATATCCACAATCGTGACCCCTGTGTATGTATTGACTAGATCTCCTTATCATCCACACAAATTGTGCTCCCCATTCCTCGATCTGAGCCCGAATCCCCCCTTGGGTATCTCGCTCGCAATAGAATGCTTTCATTGTCATAACCCCATAAGAAACACTTCGGTAACTGAATCACTTCGACTTCAGAGAGTCACAATATAGTTTTTAGCCTCCCTTGAAGAAGATCCAAGTGACGTTATGATGTGATCATAGATACCCCCCCCTGCCTCTAGTCATATACCATAGTAGAGCGCTTCCGCCATCGTGTGCACTGTCCTCAAATGTCCCCCATACGATCCGTAACTCTCCCCAGGTACTAGTCCTAATGGAAGTGTGTAACGACTCCCGAACTGACCACACAAGAAACTGTGCAATACACAATATGACAGACATTCTACTAAGGTGTACCTGAGGTAGCAGCTGAATGACTCCCTACGTACCTCACGCAAGTGAGTTTCTGAGTTAAGAACCAATTACATCTCCTTTGTGCTGATCGATGCATTATATAGACCCCTTCGCTGCTGTGAGACCTTGGAAACAAAGGGAATGTTTAGAAAAGACTGTAAAAGCTAACGAGACCTCTAAAGAACTATTTAGCTGTGATGGCTGTAATCTATTTTATATTTTTGGAAGATTACTCTCCATTCGCTGTAATACATTGAGTTAAATCACTTAGAAGATCCAGTACGTTATTGCCATCTCTCTATATCACAGACTACCTGCTATGGTGTAGCATTATCGTTTACAAAGAAGTCAAATAGGTACACACCATACCACGTGCAGGAGTCTGAATCGTATCATAAGAAGACGAGATTCTATTACTGTATCGGATGTTCATGAGTTAACATTTAATATTACGTATTAGTGCTCGCATCAAGTGTATAACACCTCCCTTGAGGAGTCAGACAACCACACGCAATGTGTATACAGAATAGCACTGTACGTGGTGCTGCATGAATCTATTGCGCACATAGTCGTCCCAAATCAAGACACCCTCGGCCCCCCCAACTACCTCCCCGCCTAGCTATTACAAGATATGACATGATGTTCCACTCCACCCACTAATATTATGATAAAGCACCCAGTGCACAAGCGCGCCCTGCGCTTTTAGCTTCCTAGCTGTCTCTCGTAGATGTGACTATTTTATGTACTGTTTTGCACATACCCCTGCGACTTAAAATTGTTCATATCACCCAATCCTAGAGTGTGTTATCAAAGTGTAGATTCCGCATTGTGTCCTTTTCTGACATAAATCTAGACAACCTTCACTATAACTGCATGTGTTAATTGTCTCGTTTGCTTCGCACTGTTCCTCGTCCTCTCACTCTCCATACTTGAGGCGCTCTCCAGTAGAACCCCATAACATCTTCCCCAGTTATTAACTCGTGAAACATCAGCAATAATATTGATGTACAAGGTCACTGGGACTGTCGCATCACAAGTGGACCCCCTCGCCAGAGATATCGTGACGAAAGAGAACTCCGAGAAGTCTCTATATATACTGCTAGAGAGTCCTATTGTGTGTTATCTTGGAGTAATGGACAGTTCTGGCAAGGCATGTAACCACATGTTGAGATCTATACAAAGCTCATCGATAGTATAGCTCCTTCCCCATCCGCCCCATCCCCTCACTCCACCAGTGTCTCGGGGACACGACTGTGTCTCCCCCCCCACTTGAAGATTGTCGGCGATAGATCAGATGATACTATATACATCCAAAAGCCTGTCAAGTCGTTTCAAAGTCAGCTAAGACCGATTGTAACCTGACGAATTTTCCCTTCATGAGCGGAGGTCATAGAGAAATGTGCGGGAATTTTCCCATGCATGTACTAGTCCTCTCCCCCAACCCCCCCCTGTCAACCCCCCTAGAAACAACACATCAGAAATACTTAGGCCCCTTACATCATAGATTATCCCCGCACTCTATAACCAGTAAAGATTCCAGCCTGATCGATATAACTATTCTACTATCCTATTGAGTGATACGAACAAAGACGTGTAAATGACGATCTCGCGCCCCCTGTCGCTACTGTAGCGCCAGTAGCACTTGTTATATATGCCTCCCCCCCCCCTCATAGGCTTACAGGCTCTGTGATCCCAGTAACTTACCAACTCAAAAAAAACCGCTGACCCTGCTTTGACTATCCAGAAATTAGTTGAGAGACCAATGACCACCATCTGTGTGTGTTCCAGCAGACACACACTATGTGTAAAGAAAAGGGCACTCAGATATTAAGAATGTGATGCAAACTGAAATTAGCAACGCTCTCTCAAAGCCATACACCGATCTACGACTATAGAAGACCCGATTCAGCCGCCCAAAAGCATGTATGTCAACAAACGTCCATGTAGTATAATATATGTTTCATCCCTATGTAGTAGCTTCTCTGAATCAAGCTTCAGAATATTTGATGTTCAGCACTCCCCTAATGAACAACTAATGCACTCTCTGAATTCAACATATTGGCTTGATTGTAGCTATAGATAACCCCCTCCCTGCCCAAAAATATGCCGTGCCTTGCAAGATGAGTGGGATTACTCCTAGTAGATCCGAAGACCCTTCCCTTTGACCTGTGACTGCGTACTACATAGTTGTGTTTTATTACGGTCGCTTCTTACGTTACTATCTTCCCCCCCGAAGAGATCTCGAATGGATAGACACCAACCCTCCAGACGCTTGGTGTTTGGATATGCTCGAACACTAAACCGATTTTGATACTATGGGTTTGCATGATATCTACGAGATATCATACAAATCCATTTTATAGAGATACACTTTGCTATGTAGTAACAGAAAAGGTTACTAGAAAACCATTAATCGCATCGGCCCCCTGCCTAATAGATGAATGCAAGCCAGAGTGAAACCTTATCGGCTTTCGAACACTGTGAGTCATACTTCCAAGCGTGCAAGTGCAAACTATCATCACCATAAACATCAGATACATCACAAACATTCAGATATATTCTACCCACTTCGTTTATTGTACACCTCACGTGAGGATACCCTGTCTCTCACCTGCTCATGTGACTCACACACAACGCCCGGCAATAATCCTATCAAATTTTGTGTACTCAGTACCACACTTGTGAAATGCCACCTATTCGCTGGCACCCCCACTCTACTGATGCCTACAGTTTATTTCCCCTGCCTTTGTCCATTATTGACCCACTCTTGTTTACCACTCATAGACCTTGAACCCTCCTATCAAGCCCGAGCGTACATTCACTCTGTGAGTCTAGTTCTTGAAGACTCCACTCCCCTTGGAGCAAGACGCTGTTAATCTCATACGCTTGCACCATGTCGCTCTTTGTGGAAGAAAATAGTGCGCGACTCATTTAAACTGCCTCGAGAACCACTCCGGCCATTATACTTCCTCAAGAATCACCGCTTCATGAGGCTCATCTTCACCTCAGTTTTCTTTGTTCTACCACTCCCCCCCACCGAAGAACCATAGAGGAAAATCATCAATTCTGAACCGCGCTATAGCTTCTCTAACTGCTAGATGAGGATGTCAAAACCTAGACATGTGCCCCTGAACCTAGACGCACCCATGTACCCGACACTTGTATATCTCACCTGAGTCCACATATGTATGGGACAAATTCAAATGTGTTGTAAGTTCTACATCAGGCATGTGAAGTTAGAGTACCATAGGATCTGTATACAATGATCAGAAACTAGGATATGATACCACTAGGACACTACAAGCAGCAAGTCAGATAAAATCCAACAAACAGGCATGTCTCGATGTCACCCGACTTAGACCCCCCCTCTCGCTTCCCCTATAATTAAACAGAGGCTGTGTCGCTGCTCGCCCATATATATTCTCGGGGCTCATGTGACGTTCCGCTCCGTGTAGAGGTAGATCTATGCTTAGGCAACAGAGTAGCGCCAACCAAATAAGAAAATATAGTCACTATCAACCATGAAAGCTCACCTGCCATTGGCCTTGACGCTCCCACCCCCATCCTTCTTAATGCACTCGGTAAAATCCAGTGAATGATAACAGTTCTTGTGAGTCCCCCCAATAAAAGAAATTCTCCACTGACTCTGAGTCCATATCTGTAAATACTAACTCCCAATGAAGCTACCTTAATGTGAATCTCCTTGTCATAGATACTGAAGTCTGCAGCAGTCTTAGTATTACTCTTAGATCATCTCCCCCCGTCCACGACTTCCTCCTCTAGACTACCTAGATGTTGAAAGACTCGACGTCTACACTCAAGTGTCCACTCTACTCGGTGGTTTAGCTATACAAACTCTTCCTCCTACTTTGGAAATAAGGTGTCTCATACAACGACTGTTGTATATGACCCAATCTAAAATTGATGACGAAGTCCTATAGGGACGCTACATCTATGCCTTCCTGTCTGTGCCCCCAATGAGCTACAGCAGAAAATTGACATCACCCATCGCTAACTGTATAAAAAGAAGACGCCTAGATGCGCCCAGCCCCCGTAATATCAACTTGCGGGCATGTACTCTTTAAGCGGCTGACAATAATATTCTAAAAACACCCCCCCACTTCGCGTATATCACTAACAGCGTATATAACAGTGAACACTGGTGTTTCCGCTCCGCTTTGCCACGATCCTGAATAAAACGTGCGCTGAAGAATATAACACAACTTGTTGTGTTCTGGTGACCTGTCCAATGTAAAGTGGAAACGTCACTCGATTAGAAATCGATGTCAAGATAGTCAATTATACTGACCATCACATATTGACGAACCCAGACAAGAATAAAGCCGCTGACCGCACCCTAGGTTATCTTGCTGTTATGTGTCAACCACACCCCTTCTACGTCAGTCCCTCCCTGTCGAACTGGATTCTCCTGTTCTAACCTAGAGCATCCAAGTCACAACTACTATATGAATGTGTGCACCTCCCCCTTCATACTCCCCCATCAGTATCATGCGTCATCTCCTCCGTGAAGCCTTGTCACATAATCCTAGAAACCCCCTTATCCGAGCCTGGTCCACCCCGCCAATCAGAGAGAGACTTCGCGTGACACACCTCAAAACCCGCGCCGAAGCTCACCTAGCATTTAAGACTAATCCTCCACAACCTCCATGGTCTCAATCTCGCACTACAGAGTCAGACTGTCCATAACAAGACTTTCCCCCCAGAAGACCAAAAGCTACAAGACCTCTCGCTCTTCAGGAATCCGACCAGATACCCTCTCAGCGGCAGACCCCCCCCCACCCATCCACCCCCCCTCCAACACCTCTCTCATACCCTCTGATCCCGCTCTTCCCACTGTCAAACACTCCACCTTCGCCCACTCCCGCGATTCCACACAGTCACAGTCCAGTCACTACAGTCTCACCACCCGACTCCCGCCTCGTCACTACAAGATTGCCAAGAGAGAGATCTCCCACCTAGCAACTCTCGGCGCTGATCATCCTATCCTCCTCCCTGCACCCTCCCACATCCTCTCCCCCATGCGCCTCCTCCCCGCGCCCGCCCCGATTTCGCACACCTGAACCTAGATACCCCACTCCGCGCCAGCATGAATCCCCCCCCCACCCCCCGCTAGTTCATCATACACAAGCTATGCTCTAATTATTGAAAGATTGGGTGTCAGATGATGAGGATGATGATGAAGCCTAAACCCTATGGTTGAAAAGAAAACTGTTATACATACTGCTACTAAGAAAGAGTTTGTTAAACCCTGACAAAACAGTTAAAAGGCTCTGTTTGGGTATGCAGAGCTTGTTCATGCCATTATAGACCTAGGGGAAACCAAAGAAATGGTATGGTCACAAAAATCTAATCAGTTGGAATGTAACTTGTGTTTAATAACTAGGCATGTTTTATATGTGGAATGTTTGGATCGCATTCAATACAAGCCTGTCCTAACCAACAGAAAAAGGATAATGACTATATTCTAATAACATTGTCTTCCAGTGAACTCAAATCCATATGGCTCCAAGAGCAGTCTTAATGAAGATTGGCCTAAAATCTGTTAATACTGCAAGGCCTGTTAATACTGTTAGGTCTGTTAACACTGGTAGACCTTTTAGTACTGCTAGGTCTTTTATTACTGTTAGGCCTTCTTATACTGCTCACCCCAAATCAACAATTCATTGTGTAGACTAGGTATATTTTTTCAAAATCAAAGCACTATCTACTTTTCACAGGCCTTTTGACAAGTGAAACCACCAAAAAAAAAAAAACAAAAAAAAATAAAAAAAAAAAAAAATCATTAACAAAAAGGTGTTTAATCAAGGTTTAATACTGGTAGGCAATTTAGATAAATTGTAATACTGTTCTGGGCTAGGGGGTTTAATGCTGTTAAGCCCAATCTGAATGTTTGGTTTGGTGACCCCATCAATAACCCATGGTGCATCACTGGTTTTCAACAATATAATTACATTGATGCACGAGCAGAACCAAACTCTGTAATGGTTGGGTCCCCATAAAGACAAACTATACTTCATAAGTTTTATGGCAGTGCAATTCACAACTAAATGATAATGGCTTTGTTGATAGAATGGGATGCTCAAGGGCACATGACTGGATAATAGCCCATCTTTAAGATTTCAAAGTACTTTGATGGGAGGTTATGTTACTTGTCTCAAGTATTGGAATGCTAATCCCTAATTCCCTAATGCCAATATTCTCTTGTTTTGTTTTTGTAAAGTTTGTTAAAATGTTAGTATGTTAAGTCTTTGTAATTTACCATTGCTAGTTATAATTAGTCTGCTAGTTATAATTAAGACTGTTGCAATAAATTGTTACTTATACTTACGTTGCTTTGTTTATTTCTATGTCTCGCTATCCGATTCCTGTTAGTAACATTTAATACTGCTTAAACAAGATAAATTGGTCTAGGATTATGTTTTTCTTGGTTTTGAGTAACTCTTTCAAGCATAAACATTGAGTGTGAAATTGTTACTCATTGATGCATTATTGAGGGGTGGAAGTTGTTTTTGTCTTGAGTGTTGGTTTTAATACCCACAATCATATGGTCAGTTAGTTCACCATGTCTTATAGGGACATCAAGAATGACATGTATAGGGACAAACGACTATTGGTAAAGACTTATCAATCCGTTGTTTAGTTGATAGTTTACTCAAAAAACTTTATGGTCATTCACATGCACCACTGTTTTTACAATGAGATTGGCTAGTCCAAATGCAATATGGGCTATTTGTAAAGACTCTAAAATCGTTAATGGCTAGTAGTTTGCCAAAAACTATACTTTGTGTGAAAAACAGACAGAGTGCAAAGTGAGTCAAAAGAATAGAGAGAGTTGGTGAGCTTAAAAACAAAAAGAGAGATGTGTGAAAAACAGATAGAGTGCAAAGTGAGTTAAAAGAATTGAGAGATAAAATGTGAGCTTAAAAACAGAAAGAGAGATTGTGTGAAGCTATTTTTGCATAATACAAAACTTTGGAGTTTGTACTGGTTTTGGTGGAGAAGTTAATACTGCTAGGCTTATTTAGTATTGCTTAGACCACAGGAAAATTTTGGTACTGCTTGGATGACGTTAGTACTTGTTTGAGACATAACTCGACTTTTTCATTAAATGAAATAGAGCCGTTGAGATATTTCCGCCAAATACCTATGATATAGGGTTTAACTAATTGGACTTTCGTGATCTTTCTATATATACGTTTGATTTAATCACGATAAACTCAAATTTCTTTAAGTTGGTCAAACCATATCTCTATGTTTTCTCTATATAAATCTCAATTAACTTTCTCCAACCTTTATATTTTCATAAACGATCATATCCCACACGGACTTTCTCACCTTTTTTTCATGGAAATTTGTGAATTTTGTGACAAGCATAAACATGGTAGCGTTTTTAGGAAATACTCAAGGAAGTGAAGGGTTTCATCAAGTCATCGATTTCCTAAATCGAAGTCACATTTGCTATGCACTCACAAAGAAGCCAGATGTTTATATCTCTTTTATCAAACAATTTTGGAGGTCTGCTGAAGCTACTAATGATGATAATGGAGAAGTCCAGATTACTGCTACCATTGATGGTCACTCAAAGACTATCACTGAAGCATCTTTAAGAAGACATCTCAAGTTGGAAGATCATGATGGTATTACTTCTATTCCCAACTCAGAGATTTTTGAGCAGTTGGCACTCATGGGATATCACACAGATTCAGATAAGTTAACTTTTCAAAAGGGTGCTTTTTCACCTCAATGGAGGTTTCTTATTCACACTATTCTTCATTGTCTTAGCCCAAAGAAGACTGCTTGGGAGCAGTTTAGTAGTAACATTGCAACTGCTGTTATCTGTTTAGCTACCAATAGGAGATATAATTTTTCTAGGTTGATTTTTGAGCATATGGTGTCCAATATTTCAAGCCCCCATAAGTTTTTAATGTACCCTAGGTTCATTCAAATATGCCTAGATATGCAGAGGAAACAACTTCAATAACACTCAAGAACGTATCCTATACCCTCTCTTAGCATCAAAGTTTTTAACAATATGAAGAGGCCTACAAAGGGATATTCAGGCTAAGAGGTTGCTTTATTCCCTACTATGCTAAATGTTTCTGAACCTTCCACTTCACCTTCAAGAATCACATCCTCACCTTCACACTCACTTGAACCTTCAATTGAACACTCACCTGATCATACCACTGCTGCTGTATTATTCCCATCTCCAACACAACCATCACCTGGAGCAGAACAACATATTCCTACACCCAATGAATCACCTCTCCATGCTGTTCACTAACATGGAAGTGCTGAGGGTAGCTTGAAACTAAATGAGTTGATGACTTTGGTTACCAAACTATCTGAGAAAATTGGCGTCTTGGAGGATGATTTGAAGAAGACCAAGCTAACTTACAGTGTTGGTGTCACTAAGCTCATTCTAAGGGTAAAGAAATTAGAGACTAAACTCAAGGCAGGGACAGCAAGGAAAAGAGCTCGGGTTGTCCTTTCTGAAGATGATGAAGATGTTGAAGATGATTCTTCCAAACAGGGGAGGAAATTATCTAATGCAGAGGTTCAAGAGAAAGCAAGCACTGAAACTGAACCTATTATTAAAAAAGTGACTCCCACTGAAGTCATTCAAGATCAAGGAAGCAGTGAGAAAGGGAATTCTGAAGTTCGTACTCCTAGAGCAACAAAAGGTACTGCTAGTGAAGTTCCAGTGGTTAGTACTGCTGAGGTAAATATTAGTACTGCTGGAAGTACTGTTACTTATAGAAGAAGGAGTGAAGAGAAAAGGACAAGAAAAGATAAGGGAAAAGCAATAATGACAGAGCCTGAGCCCAAGAAAAAGTATAAGAAAGAGCTTGAACAAGAAAGGTTGAGTTTTGCTGAAGCCATTAGACTGCAAGAACAAATGAATGAAGAACAAAAGGCACAGATTGCAAGGGATGAAGAAATTGCTAGACAATGGGATGACGAGGAAGGGCAAAGAGCTATGTCTGAAGCCAAGTCATCTAAGAAGATAGATTGGAATGATCCTTCAGTCATAAGGAATCATGCTCTAAAGATGAAACCAAAGACAATTGCCCAAGCAAGAAGGAATATGGTTAAATACTTGAAGAATTAGGGAAACTACAAGATTAGTGATTTCAAGGGAATGTCTTATAATGAGATTAGGCTAATTTTTGAAAAGGTTTGGGATTTTAACCAACCTATTGAGCCTATGGATTTAGAGCATGGAAGTGAAAGGATGAAGTCTCCTAAAAAGATTGAAGAAGAAGATGTTGATACACAAAAGGAAATGAAAGAAGTTTCTAAAGAATCTGGAGCAAAAAGAAAGAAATATCTTCCTAGAAAAAGCACAAGAAGTACTGTTAAGAGACAAAAGATAGAACTAAATGATGAGAAGGAAGATCTCAAAGGATATTTAGACATAGTTCCAAGAGAAGATGTTGCAGAAGATGTTGAATCTCTATCGGAAGACTTACACTTTGTCAGAAAACTTCATGTACTACAAAATCATCAAAGGAGATGGAAGCTCAAAGAACTACAAGATTCTGAGTGAGATGTTATATGATTTTGATAGTCAAGATATAATGGAGTTATATAGGCTGGTCAAAGAAAGGTATAGTTCCTTAAAACCAGAAGGATATGATTTAATGATGTGCGGAGAATTGCATACACTTTTTGAACCTGATGAGGAGAGTGAAATTTGGATGAATCAGAATGAGTATAATCTAATAAGTTGGAGTTTATGTGATTTATGTGGAGTTCACATTCTGCTGATGCAAAATGGAATTGCCATCCATATGCTTACAGAAAAGAAGTATCCTCTAAGTCAAGAAATGATATCAAAGATGCTGAGTAAGAGATTGGAGGTTGATCATGAGAGTACACAAGCATATGAACTACTAAAGTTCATCAGATCACAAGTGCAGAAGTAGAAGAGTGTTTGAAAGAATCATCATCAGAAGACAAGAAGATTTAATCCAGAAGAAACTTAGGATTTGAAGATAAATCACAAGTTTAGGGGAGGATTGTTGGGAATAAATCTTCATCAAGAATTAATATTGCCAAGGTATAACTAGCAGTACTAAAGGAGTTAATACTGCTAGTACAAACTTAGGTTAAGATTATAGAGTTATGATTTGCAGCTTATTATATGTGGTGGCACGATACAAAGGAAATCTGATTGAGGGGAAGCTTGGAAGTTTTGTTTCATTCAGGGAGATGATTACATTTCAACTTCAGGGGAAGCTTTGGCTTTATGATTAAGTTCGTACACGACTTTGTTTGTTTTCTCATCATCAAATAAGGGAAGATTGTTGGGATTCTAGATTTGATGAGACAAAATGAATAAAAGATTAAAACAAAAAGATCAAAGTCATCATAATGAAACTCTACAAGCTGGTGGAGAAATATGAAGATTTGGTCAAATATTCTACAGGATAATGATAAGGAAATATATTAATATGATTTAATATAATTTAAATAGTTTCCTTATCTATTGATTTAGTTTCCTCTGTAAGCCATGATCTCTCCCTATATAAAGAGATCATTGACATAGGTTTTAGATATCCAAAAAAGTGTGTGTGTGTGTACAAAACAAGATGTAGACGTCTAGTGTTTTGGTGTAGCCCCAAGGATCTTTGATCCCTGGTAGATTGTAACCGTTCTAGAGTTAATCATCTAGAATTGGGGCTTGGAGGAAATGTATGAATGGTAAACCTTGTTGAATATCTTTGTTCTTATTCTGCTTTATTTTATAACTTATGAACATTGATATTATCCTAGATAAAGGTATAAACAACCTGAGTTTCAATGATCTTTAGACTCAACAATTAGTATCAGAGCCATGAGGCTCTTGATCTAGGATCTACAAGGTTTTTGAAGAAACCCATAAACCCTAATTTTCAAGAAATTTATGTGGTTAAAAGTTCTCTAGGGTTTTGAAGTTAAATTGCTATAACAATCTTTATGATCATCCTCTCTACCTTAATTGGTATGCAATACGATTGTAAGTCGTTGTTAAAATTATTAAAAGGGTTTCAAGTGGTGGTTTTGATGTCGTAAAGATCATTGATTTGCTTTAAGGAAAGAAGCAGATACGCGTGCATTTATAACAACAGTTCCTACAAAATTTTGAGCATTTAAGGCTTTCGTGACACCTTCTTGATAATTATTGTGTCACTAAAAGTTATGGGAAGAAGGAGGCTCAAGTACTTTGTGCTGTTCGTGAATAGTACTGCCAAGGTAAAGTGTGTACTGCTGCTTTAGTACTATTCGTTGCATGGAAAGCGTGTAGCTTGTTTTGGTCTGATCACTGAATTGACTGATGGTATGGAAAGAGGAATGAAACCCTAATTGGTTTTCTGATTCTCTTCTAATGAAACGCTTTATGTATAAAAGTGTTTCTTGATGCCATCATTGTTGCTACCATCGTAAATCATTAGTGCTGTTGTCATCCTCTATTGTTTGTCAAGATTTTTTTTGTAACAGCAGCTGTAATAAACCCAACAGATTAGGGTTTGGTGGACATGAAGATGTAATGATGGTGAACTTGAATCATTGATAAAAAGATCAAAACAGGTGAAACGTTTTGTGAATGAAGGCAGATAAAACCCTAATATCTATTAAAGAATTATTCTCTAGGGTTTTGTTTAATGGTGCTTATGTATGGTTGCATGTGGGCTCCAAGGAAAAGTGTAAGTGCTATTCAATATTAATACTGCCAACATCTTTTAGTACTGCCACTTTTAAATGTTTGTACTGCCTTTGTTGCTCGAGATAGTTTTTAGTACTGCTTGTGTCGTCCGAGAAAATAGTTAATACTGTTAGTTGTGTCCGAGAAGTGGGTTAATACTGTCAATATTATTCGATATCGGACAGAGCGTAATTTTTGGTTCTCGGACTTGAAGAAGATATCGAACAGAAGAGCTTTTTGGATCTTGAATTGAAAAGGATGTTTCGCTTAAGGGGGAGCGAACAGATTGGTTTTTGGATATGTTTTTAAATATTCTCAACAGGTTTATAAAGGCTCGTTATTATTTGCTATAATTGGTTACGAAGAAGGTTAATTATCATCTATTTGACGATGAAGTGGAATTATTTGGGTTTGTGTGCTTATCATATCTCAAATGGCTGGCTACATTTGGAGATAACTTGTTCGTGCGTTCATGTTGTGACGAAGAATTGACAAATCTAGCAAAGGTGTGTGATCTAACTTATGGTGCTCAATGCTCACATTTGCTATCACTTTGGTTATGTGTCTCATAGAAGATGAGGATTATTGTCAAGAGATTGCGGTCTCCCTATACATCGGATTTGGGTATACGTTCGGAGTCACGTAGATAGTACAAGATATAAGATACAAGTTTGGGTTATTCTACTTCTACATCAAGTTCGTTATACTTAGTTTTCTTCATCAGTAATCATTACATTGAGCCTACAGAATTGAAGATTCAAGAAATGGTTAACATATGGGTTTCAGGGGAAGCTTAATGTTAAAAATGTTTAACCATTTATATGCTACATCAAGATGAAGGTTTTTACTACTGCTAGTCTTTGTTACTACTGCTAGTGTAAGTTTCTACTGCTCAAGTTCATTTTTCTTAAGGTGCGTAATGGAGGGCAATTTGGGTCATTGGAATACTTGGATTAGAAGTGTAATATTGGTTCGTGGTTGTGAAGATCAAAGTTGCATACTTTAATCTCCTATTTGATTATGACAAAAAGGGGAAGAAGATTTACGAAGAAGATGTGCAACTTATAGAGCCTTGGTGGAATTGCATAGATCCTTATTCTTTCATATATATATTAGCTTCAGGGGAAGTTCGTGCTTATTTTGGTTTTGTCATTATCAACTAGGGGAAGATTGTTAGGAATTATATTTGAGTTGATAAGACAAAACATATGAAAGATAAAGGACTTAAAAAGCAAAGGAGGAATTCTTCAAAAGATGGAAGATTTTGAAGATTCTAAAGATAAACTTAAATGATTAAAAGATTTATTAATATCTTTATTTGTTCTTATCCTTTGTAAACCTAGTTATCTCTATTATATAAAGAGATACAGGTCGTATGTTTTAGGTGTGCACAGAAAATGTAGTCGACTAAAGGTGTGTGTGTGTGTCTAGGTGATTGATCATCTAGAATTGGGGCGGATAGTGAATAATATAAAAGAAAAACCTTGTGTTAATAACAATGATTCTATGTATTGAATATTCCGCCTTTGTTATTAATTCATCCTAGATTAAAGTTCTAAATAAACTGAGCTTCAGCGATCTTTAGGTTTCCATAGTAAGGTTCTATTTGTTACCTCTATTTAGCCATTGGGTTGTGGATGCGCTAGTCATGTGAACTTCTGCCTGATGTTGAGCTCGTTACACCAATCACGGAATATGGGTTGACACGTCCCACAGGAAGATGTAGATGCTAGCATATGTGTGGTGTAGCCCCAAGATCATTAGTTTAATCCTGTTGATGTAACCGTCTTACCATTGATCAGGTAAGATTGGGGCTTGTAGTAGTCATTGTATAAAGATGATGATGAAAAACCTTGTGTTAATAACAATGATTCTATGTATTGAATATTCTGCCTTTGTTATTAATTCATCCTAGATTAAAGTTCTAAATAAACTGAGCTACAAAGATCTTTAAACTCAACAAATCGTGATCCTTTTACGATCATCGTGGTGTGTTTATATTTTACCGACGATAACCGTACCACTCCACGAGATGAGATTTACAATCGTTCCATTTTTACTAAATTCAAAACATAGAAGATAACTAAATGGAGGGAACACGTTTCATCCTTAGTTTGTCTATTAACCCTCATTGTTGAAACTACATTACACCGTTAGTCCTTGGTTCTTATAAAATATCCGTTTGCCCTAAAAAGTGAATCGTTATTACACCGTTAGTCCTTATTTGACTTTTAATCAACCGTTAATCATTTTAAGTTGAAAGTTTGAGCACCGTTCATTGTTTTAGCTCATCAATCGTCAACAAAAGTTCAAGTTCTTCAATAACAACAATGATTTCACTCACAACAAATCACAACAATTAATCATTCTTTCATGGTTTCTTCTTGATTTAGTAAAATCCCGTAAACAATTATTCTTTTTTTGGTTTAAGTCATAGATTTGTAAAATCCCGTAAACATTAATTGGATTCAATCCAAAACAACAATCACTTTACCTACTTAAGATCCTACAAAATCATTTTCACTTCATAATTTAACAAATCATTTATCATGACTACTCCAATCACAACTTCCACAACCGACAGTCAAATGCATAACAACATCATGGCAACTGGATCAAGAGATCGTCCACCAATGCTTGCAATAGGAAGATATGCTCAATGGCAATCATGTTTCCTAAGATACATTGATACAAGACCAAATAGTGATGCCTTGAGGAAATGCATTCTCGAAGGTCCATACAAGCTCATTATTGTTAATCCCAGCTGTACCTGTAACAGATGATACTCTAGCAGTTCCAGAATGAACAACAGTTGAGACACTCTTGACTATATCTCCTAAGAATAAAGCTCATTATGAATCAGAAAAGGAACCAATTCATTTGTATTGACTGGAATTAGGGATGAAATCTACTCAACTGTTGATGCTTGCAACATAGCTCATGAAATGTGGATAGTTATTAAAAGGCTACAACAAGGTGAATCTCTCAACATTCAAGATGTTAAGACTAATTTATTTGGGGAGTTTAGAAAATTCACTTCTCATGATGGAGAGTCCATGGAGTCATACTACTCCAGATTTTACAAGATAATGAATGAAATGAGAAGAAACAACTTGACAGTTGCTACGATGCAAGTCAATATTCAATTTCTTTAACAACTTCAACCAGAATGGTCTAGGTTTGTGACAATTGTCAAGAAACAACCCGACTTGGATACAGTCTCATATCATAAGCTCTTTGACATTCTGAAACAGTATCAAAAGGAAGTTAATGAAATTCGTGCCGAGAGAATAGCCAAGAATGCTAATCGATTAACACTTGTTGCTGCTGCTTCACCATATCCAGATCCTTATTATCAAGCACCAAACTCTCACAAACCTTATGCACCAACATCAAAACCATCATCTTCTACCAGATCTAATGCATCTACCAAATTCAAAGGCAAAGAGATAGCCAAACCAATCACACCTCCATTTGAGTCAGCTTCTGAAGAAGATAGTGATCCAAAACAAGCTCAGAGAGATACGAATATGCAAAAAAACTTGGCACTCATTGCAAAGTACTTTAAAAAGATCTACAAACCTACCAACAACAACCTCAAAACTTTTTCAAACTCCAAAAACAAGAATGTGGATACTTCTTCAAGGTACAAGAATGACAATCAGACTGGGCAGTTTGGGAATCAGAGGATAGTGACAATTGCTAGGGCTAGGGAGACTATAGGCAGTCAGGTAAAGCAGCAGACTGGGATACAGTGTTTTAATTGTATGGAATTTAGTCATTTTGCTAAGGAATGCAGGAAACCAAAAAGGGTAAAAGACTATGTTGGGAATTAAGGGCTTCTACAAGTTTCTACTGCTGGTTCAACTTAGTACTGCTAAGAGAAGACTTAGTACTGCCAAGCTAAGTTAGTACTGCTAGTGTTATAGTTAGTACTGCCAATACAAAATGTTAGTACTGTCAGTTTATTAGTACTGTTAGTTATAATACTTAGTTGTGTTAGTTAAAATAGTTAGTACTGCTTATGTGATATGCATGAGATATATTAGGCATAGATATGCATGATCACGTAACGCGTTTTGTAAGCCCATTAGGGTTTCCTTGGTGTATAAAAGGAACCCTATGGCATTGATCTAGATATCAAGTTTTATATAGTTTTCATAGCAAATATAGTTAGTATTCATAGTTTCAAGGTTATTCTATAACTTTGATTGTGTTTAATATATTGAAAGTTTGCAAGATCTTGTTTTACTATTTCATTGTTCTTCTTAGTATTACAAGCTAGATTCCACATAGTTTGTAGTATTCACAATCTTAGTTTCTACTATAGTTGTCTTGGATCTATCCAACACAACTAAGCTTTAACAAGTTAAGTAAGATCTGTTTAAAAGGGATCAACAGACTCCACGTATCATAAGGAAAAGATGTTGTTGTGCAAACAACCTAAGAAAGGTGTTCCATTACAAGCAGAGTAATCTGATTGGCTAGCAGACACGGATGAAGAGATTGATGAACAAGAATTGGAAGCACATTACAGATTTATGGCAAAGATCCAGGAGGTTCCTACTGTAGACTTAGGAACTAATACTGAGCCATTAGAACAGGTACAATAGGATCCTGAATATAATGTGTTTGTCAATGAGAGACAATATTCTGAGCAACCTGAATCCATTAGTAACACATGTGTAGTGGAAAAGGTTGATAGTAATGTCATTCATGATTCATCGGATATGTGTGATAATGATATTCAGACTGACCAAAATGCTGTAGAATGTGATGATGAGCGTGTTGTGCTTGCTAATTTAATTTTAAATTTAAAACTTGATGTTGATGAAAATAAAAAGATTCAAAAGCAATTAAAGAAAGCAAACACATCACTTGCTCATGAATTGAAAGAGTGAAAATCTATTCTTATAGAGACTAGTAGAACTCTTGGGGAGTCTAATAGTATTCGGGATAGTTGTTTAATTACACTTCAAAATAAACAGACTGAGCTTGAGACGTACAAGACCTTAAATGACCGTACAGTTGACTATGACAAACTTGAACATAAGTTAAATGAAACTCTAGGACTATTAGCTCAAAAAGAAATTGACATAAAAGAAGGTTTAAAACTTAAAGCCTATGAAATTTTAGTTGTCAAAGAGAAACACGATGAGTTAGTCAAACAGAGTCTTTTAACAAAGTCACATTACGAAGGTCTTGTCAAAAAGAAAATAAAGGTAATAACGGATTTGAAACTTAAGGAAGAAAAAGACATTGACAAAATGATTTCAATGGAAAAGTAGTTAAAGTTTTTGAATGTAATTGTTTACAAAAGGAATCAATCAATTCAAACGATTCATATGTTAGCTCCCAAAGGCCCAACAGTTAATGGTAGACCAACCTTTAAAAATCCAATGTACCTCAAAAAGGCTCAATCTGAAAAACAATGTTTGTATGAGATCTCATATGACAAATCTGATCCTGCAAACAGACTCATCCCCGATAGGGAAAAGACCCTAACTCTTGAAAAAGGGAGTCGATCAAAATTGAATAAAGACAAAGTGAGACCTTATAACTACACAAAGCTAAATAGTTTTTATGAAATTTTCAAACCAGCAACACAGGAATATCATGAATAGTTAGCCCATGCAAATGAAGTAAGAAAGAAAATGTGAAGAGAATCTTTTGTGAAATCTAAACCAAAAATTTTCAAAAACTTTGGTTTCTTACCTATTTCCAAATCAATAAGTAAAAGTAGACAAGCATATAATGTAATGACAAATAACATAAATTATTTTAGAGAACTTGTTGATCAAGCTTGGGAAAAGCATTCTCATGATCATTTTTGTGCACCAACTGTTCATGATATGGAAATCCTAATTAAGACATGTTTGATGCCTCTTGTCCTAAAGACACAGAATGATAGTTTTACATTTGTTCATGAACTTAAGCAAGAAATACATGCTGATTTAAAGTACGTTGAATCCCTTGAAAATGAAATTGATGAACTTGAATATGATAAAGCCGAATTTTCAAACATGTATGATATACTTTTGCAAGAATGTGTGTCTAATGATGTTATGTGTTCTTATTTGCATTCGTTATCTGATTTAAATGCTCACACTGAATTGCAATGCTTATATCTTCATAAAGTAAAAGAATGTGAATGTTTTGCACAAAAGCTTTCGAAACAAACTAAAATCAAAACAAACTTAATTTGAAACAAACTGAAACTGTTAGTAAAGAAGTTTATACCGAGCTTTTACAAAGTTTTGTTAAATTAGAAAAACACTTGATTTCTCTTGAACTTTCTTTACAACAATGTCATGAACAAATGAAAAATGACACAGTTTGCAAAGAAAAAGCATCAAATGTATTTCTAAAAGAACATGAACAATATTTCGAAATACAAGATTTGAAAGCTCAATTGCAAGACAAGAACATTGCCATAAGTGATTTAAAGAAACTCATTAAGAAATGCAAAGGAAAATCTCTGTAAACTAAGTTTGATAAACCATTTGTTGTTCAACAACCAAATGCTTAAAGGATTCCAAAACCATCAGTTTTAGGCAAACCGGATAAAAATTGAGGGGAGGCGAGTACATTTATAGAGCCAAGGAGGGGGTGATATGTAAAATGAGACTTAGCATTTGAGAAATAAGTAGCCAATCATTGGCCATATTCCTCGTTCACACGGATCGCAATGAAATGTAGAGATTGATCCACCGGTACTTGATCGCCACGTGGCCATTTATGTTGCTTCCATCCAGCAAATTTTTTTGTCCGTTAATTAATTTTGAAATGAATTTAAAAGTAAGAGTTGGCTTCACCACGTGGCAACACACAATTTGTCCTTTCCATTTAATAGTGGGATGTCACGTGCAATTTCTTTGATTTAATTCAAGGCACATGCCCATGACATAGGCTGACGTCACCTTCAATCTATATACTATCAGTTTTATTTCTTCATGTTGGGCTCATAGTTGGGCTTATGTAATAATGGGCTGGCCCTGGCAATAAACTGGGGTTACGGGTTGGCCCATTACAGTTCCTGAGGGCACTTTATACTCGTTTTCTCGTGCTTATCTTTTTTTTTTTTTCTTTCCACTGGTATGCTCGGGGACTTTTCACGACTTCATCTTGGCATTGAGCAATAATTAATCTTGACCAAATTGAGCCCAATAATTTCCGTTTTTGCACTGTTTTCAATCCTTTTACCTACAAGACATAAAAATACCAAACAAACATATTTGCAATATAATAAAGCATATTTTAGCATTTTTAGTCCGATTAATAGTGTTTTCCGGGCTATGTAAAATAAAAACAAACTCAGAAATAAATAATTTTATCCCCTTTTAACTTATAACCCCTCATAATCAAACAAGAACAGAAAAGGTCCATTAAAAAGTTCAAAAATCATTTAATTCGCAAGCACCCCCGTTTTACCCCTTTTTTTAATGTTTTTTTTCATTATCATAATTTTCAACTTACAACTTATTCATGTGTGACATAATATAATCGCGTTCATCTCTTCATTGGATAACTTTTAGGATCACGGAATAACAAAGCCACAAAAAAGTCTCCCCAAATGGAAAAATTCATCGTCCCCGGTACTTTACTTCTCCCAAGCCAAGCTTTTAAAACAAGATCATTGTAAAATACAAGTTATGATGACTATCACTACTATAAGTATTGCAGTACTTATTTTTCCTACTCCTTATTCCTAATTTCTTTAAGGATTTTATTATTTTATTGTGTCACTATAATTATGTCTTTATTTAATAAAGTAAACCCGGTTTAGACCACAATTAGTTTGAATTCCTTGCCTAAGAGCGTTATGGTCGAGATAAGGTCCTATTAGGTTCTAATTTCGCATGATTTAGGGGTTATCCGTTTTAATTCATCGAAACCAATCAACTACGAGTCCAGAGATGGAGGCTTTATTTAGATAACCCCGGAGTCGAAATTTAGCTTTATTATTACTTATTATCTATTCAGGAAACATTAGTAACCCTCGGTCTTTAAAACACACTGCCACATCGGTATGCAAAGACCGACCATGGGTCAGGAGTCTTATTTCGACCTCGTGAATTCCTCGACCTTTAGAAGGCATGGACATCGGTTGTGAGCCGGCAAGATGCAGCAAACTTTTATCAGTCTTGGATTATTATAACTATGTGCCTTATTTTGAAGACTGCCACATCAGTTGTGAGCCGGCAAGAGGCAGTAAACTTTTATCAGCCCACAGTTTTTTTTTAATTATTATTATTGCCTCCACCCTTTAAACGACTGTCACATCGGTATGCGAGCCGACCATGATCCAGAAGTCTTATTTCGGCTTCGGTTTATTACATAATTATTATTATTTTAGCCAAATTTCAAGTCCTGTGGTCTTTTAACAACTGCCACATCGGTATGCGATCCGACCATGGTCCAGGAGTCTATTTCCCTACAACAGTGACAAAACCTCGATGTGTACCTTACTTTCACCAGAAGAAATCTCTACGAAGTGATCTAAACTAAGAATCGCAAAAACCAAAGACACTTTATTTATTTAACAATTATATAATGTTTATTAAGCTGATGGGAGCAAAAGCCACAATTAACCTTTATGAGCCTTAAAGAAATCCAACTATTCTATGTTTAGCATCAAAACTTATACTCTACTCTATCATCTCTTGTTCTTCACAATTTAAAATTTCAAATAAAGAAACTCGTGAATAGTTAGCCTAGCGAATTAAGATCGACACTTTAACAAGTCACATAGACTGGCAACAATCTTTATTCTAATAAATTAATCTTCGCATATTTAAAATCAATTATGGGAACTTGCAAAGTCTTGACTTGTTTTAAGCTAGACTTTCATTTTATAGCTCCTTGTATAAAAGATTAGCAAAGATCAATCTATATATGTTAAGGACAAAAGCTAAGATATAAAACCGGTCGGGTCAAAATTTACTTTTCGTTCTCACCAACGGAAAGCCTACATTCGTGTCAAAACACTTATTATTTTTATCAACTACTTTCATATTTTTCAACATTTTTCTACACATAATTTTTTTTACTATATATATATGAACAATAAACTAGATATTAAGACTTAAAAATTTATAATTTTTGGCCAAAACGGGGTTGCGAGGGACACAGCAAGGCACAGGTAGATAATTTCGATAGAAATCCCCCCACACTTAGAATCAAACATTGGTTTCAATGTTAAAAAAGTAGGTTTTACCCTCACACTAGGAATGAAAAAAGGCAAATGCAAAACAAATTAAGTGTGATTGGGGAAACAATATTAACTACATGATCAGGATTGAGGATTCCAATTAAGTAAAGATCAAAGACCAGTGATTGAAGGAATTGAAAACAAGCAGGGTCTTCATGATCTTAAGGAATCCGCAAAAATGAAACCACATACTAGAGAAACACGCCCATACTTGGCTATAAAAATCACACTCACTTCTATTAATCAAGAAAATAGAAAGTAGAAAAGACACGGGTTGCCTCTGAGAAGCGCTTGTTTTTGTGCAAGTCTCTAGCTTGATCTCCGAATAACTTTGTCCTTGGGCAGAAACAGAAATGGAAAAATCACCATCGGATTTTCATATGCCACCGGCTTAAGAGAAGAAAAATGAAAAGTGGAGATGCCGGGGTCAAAAATAGTATCCTCACTCCCGGAGGAGAGAAGAAAAGGAGAATCCACCGAATAAGTGAGATAAGGAAGAAATATTCGGATAACAAATGTGACGGGAATATAATGGCGATCCTCAAAGGTTAACTTCACAAATGTCGGAGAAAAACTCTTCTCATGAATCCCGGGGTCGAAAACTTGGACCATATCAACAAAATTAGGTTCATCCTTTAAGCTTCTTGGGTCATCATCTAAAAATACCTCGGAAAGGAGATTGGGGAAAGTGTTATTAATAAGTAATTTTTCAAGAAAGATAATGTCTCCCTCCGAGTCGTAAAAATCGTTCTCAATTTCCGTAGAAATATCAAGATCTAAAAAAGCATCGATCTCATCTCCCCTGGATCGAAACACCCATCCTTATTAGCATTGAAAAGAGGTGAGATAAGCAAAGTCGGTTCAGCAAGTTTAGAATCAAACGAGTCCTCGCTCTCGACGTCCTCTAAAACCTCATTAAAGAGAGGATTTACGTCACTAGAGGTGAAATCATCATCAAATTCAAAAAGAGGATTCAAATAAATCTTAAAAGTTTCCTTCGGAACGTCCTCCTCAAAAAGTGACTCGTCATCACTAGAGGTAAAATCTTCATTAGAATCGAAAAGAGGATTAGAAAAGATCACAGGATTATCCGCTGAAACGTCAAGAGGAGAAGAATCTTCACAAACGAGCACATCACACTCACTTTCATTATCGGAAGTATCCTCTGACTCACTTGGGATTGGAACAAGGTCCTCAACACTAGACTTTATGAATTCGTCTGATTCCTTTTCAGGAATAGTGCTAAGATGCTCGTCCCTCATGATTAGAGAGTCCTCGGGTTCTTCGATTGGTAAATTATGTGTAATTGCTTTGGTCGATCTATATATAATAATATACTCATCATCATCATCATCATTGAAGTAGAAGACAGGACGATTCCAACTCGAACTATACTTATATTTTGCAAATCTTGAAGTAGTTTACGCATTAATTCTTGAATATCCTCTGGTTGATATTGCTTGTCTGTAAACGCATGCTTAATTTTAGAAAATCTCTCCCAAGCTACCAATAAAACCTTTGGTATTTCTCTAAAAGGTATACGACTAAACTTCCTTAAAAAGGTTTGTATGGCTTTCATTAATTTTTCTCTAGCTTGCAACACTTCCTCACTCGTTTCTTGAGGAGGATGATGAATGACAGGATACTGCGGGGGTTGAATTTGGTCAAAACCGGAAGAATTATAGAAATTTTGGTTCATTGGTTGACACTGAAAAGTTTCATTAGGACCCTCGCAATTTTCACTACAAGGAAATTATTATGGCTGACTCGAAGAATAATGTAGAGGTTGGTTAAATCCAAAGCCTTGATTGTAGCAGGGACCCTGATCAAAGGCGGGTGTGTTCCCTGTTTGACAATCGTAACCCGGATGAGAGTTCCCTCCACAAAATTCACACGAGTATGTCTCGTATTGGTGTTGTGAAGGTTGGTTGAAGAAGTTCGGTGTTTCATTATAAGAATAAGGATTTGGGTCATAGACAAACTCATTTCCGGATCCTACACTGCTACAACTCGGATAGTTTCCACCATTAAACGGACCTCCACACCACGAGCAACCAAAATGGTTATACGAAGACATGTCGAAGAATTAAACGGAATAGAGGATAAAGAAGAAAAGAATTAAATGAAAGAAGAGGATAAAGGAGAATATTTTTGAAAAATTAATAAAGATAATATTATTAAAAATATTTTGGTTTTTTTAATATTTATAAAAGAAAAGGAAAAAAAAAGAAGAAAAATATTTTTGGATTTTTATATTTTTTATAAGAACGAAAATAAACTTTCCAAAGAAAGGATCTTCAAGGCTCGAACACAAACAATCCCGGAAAAATCGCTACACCTCTCCCCGGCAGCGGCGCCATTTTGATGTTAGTCGTTTTTCAACGCGTTTATCAGATAAACCCTCAGATATATAATATATATATTTATAAAATACATATACGTATACGTAAGCAAAGTATCATACAAATTATTCTTAGGAAAGAATAATAAGTAATCAACACGGGTATCGTTTTCCTTGGCAAGAGGTGAATGGAAATCTACGTTCAAGTTGTAAATCGAGCTTGATTGTCATAAAAGTTTTTGGTTTTGGTTTTAAACTATTTTTATACTAAAAATTAAACTAATATTAATTCTACGATTAAAAACTAAAAGATTAAACTAAAATTGATCTAAAAGATATAAATGACAAATATGCTTGCTAAGTGACGTGAAATGTTCCTTAAGTGCGGGCTTAGGTTTAACGAATTTAAAATCCTTAGTAAACAAGTTTCAAGAAATTAAATGACAAGTAAAGTAAAATGCTTTTTAAAATAAATGACAAGTATTTAAATTGCATTAAAAGTAAATGACAGTATGTAAATTAGAAAATTCTAATGACTATTAATTTTTTAAACCTTTTTAAAACCGCACTTAAATTCCAAATCACTAAATCACTTAACAAGCAAATTAACTACTCGCTACTCATTATGATAAAATAAGCAAAGCAAAAAATTTTATACTAAAGCTAACTAATTAAATGAAAAAAAAAATAAAAAAATAGAACCGAATTGAAGAGCCGCAAGTAAACGATAACCACCTGATTTATTTAGCTAAAACAAATAGTCAAATTCGGTCTAGCTAAATAAACCCTTAAGCTCCACGCCTCGTGAGTTGACCGGTACCAAAATTACAAAACACAAAACTGTTATGTTAAACAGTAAACAGAGCTAGCAAATTGCAATTCCTATTTCTCTATTAGCAGGTTTAACCGAATCCAATTCTAACTAAGGCCCAACATACATTGCAAGCCCCAATCAACAAACAAGTAACGTGGCCCAATTAAAACTTTGACAAACCTAATAGAGTCCTAGATGAAGTCCAAATCAGTAACCAATAAAGCCCAATGATTTTCGAGATTGAGATTATATCTAGCGCAGCTGTAGTAACGAGTAACAAGAACAATTTCACAATTTCTAAGCTATACCTACACCTTTAATAAGCTAAACTAGAACTTAATAAGAAAAGTTAATGATAAGCTAACAAAACATGACAACAAAAGCAAGCTATGGTTGAACTTTATATTAAACTTTTAACATCGAACCATTAAATGAGATTAATAAGCTAACACGAGATCGAAATACTATTAATTTCATCAATAAGCTAAACAAAAATCAAAATAAGCAATAACTAGATCGCATCCATGATAAACCGAATAAGCTAGATCTAAATATTACCTTGCAATTAATATAAGCTTTAAACAAAAACGAAATAGCTAATACACAGCTAATTCGAGTGAGAGATGAAGCTTAAAGAAACAATAAGTAAATCGTATTTCCAAATAAGCTAGATCGAAAACTTATTAATAAACTTATTAAATTCGAACTTACACAAAGAATTAGTATAGAAATCCCATAAACTATGAAATAACTTATTTGATTTCTAACTTATTTCTGAATAAGCCAAACGAATAAGCTCAGAGGATAAGTTTAAGAAGGAGCTTATTAAGAAAAATAAGCCGAAAGAAAAGAAAAAGAATTAAGCCGAAAAATTTAGCACTTCAAACACAAATCTTCATTTCATTTAAACCAATAAGCGACGAGTTTACAAATAAGCTGAACGAATAAGCTGGAATATAACTACAATAAGCTTGAAAAACATAAATAAGCTAAAACTACACTTTAATAAGCTAAAAATAAGAACAACTAAACTAAAAAAAATAAAAGACTAGGTGATAAAAATTGAGGGGAGGCGAGTACATTTATAGAGCCAAAGAGGGGGTGATATGTAAAATGAGACTAATCATTTGAGAAATAAGTAGCCAATCATTGGCCATATTCCTCGTTCACACGAATCGCAATGAAATGTAGATATTGATCCACCGGTACTTGATCGCCACGTGACCATTTATGTTGCTTCTATCCAACGCTAGTTTTTCGTCCGCTTGATTTCATTTTGAAATGAATTTGAAAGTAAGAGTTGGCTTCACCACGTGGCAACACACAATTCGTCCTTTCCATTTTTTAGTGGGATGTCACGTGCAATTTCTTTAATTTAATTCAAGGCACATGCCCATGACATGGGCTGACGTCACCTTCAATCTATATACTATCAGTTTTATTTCTTCATGTTGGGCTCATAGTTGGGCTTATGTAATAATGGGCTGGCATGGCCCATAAAATGGGTCACGGGTTGGCCCAATAAGATCCGAGGGCACCGTTGGACTCGTTTTCTCGCGCTCTTTCCACTGGTATGCTCGGGGACTTTTCACGAATTCATCTTGGCTTTGAGTAATAATTAAACTTGACCAAACTGAGGCCGATAATTCCCGTTTTTGCACCGTTTTCAATCTTTTTTCCTGCAAGACATAAAAAATACCAAACAAACATATTTGTAATATAATAAAGCATATTTTAGCATTTTTAGTCCGATTAATAGTGTTTTCCGGGTTATAAAAGATATGTATTTTAGCGAACATCATTCTCCTGTTTGAACGCCTTACTCTGGGCTGCTAATATCATCTCTTTCACTCCGGACTGAATGGTCATAGCCATTGCTCGAACACGTCTAGGTTTCACCCGCTTCTTCCTACTTAACGCATCAGCCACCACATTCGCCTTACCAGGATGGTAGCGAATCTCATACTCATAATCACTAAACAGCTCGATCCACCTCCTTTGGCATATATTTAACTCCTTTTGGTTGAAAATATGCTGAAGGCTCTTGTGGTCCGTGTAGATGACACTCTTCGTGCCATACAAGTAATGCCTCCAAGTCTTAAGATCAAACACGATAGCTCCCAACTCTAGGTCGTGTGTTGTATAATTCTTCTCATGAATCTTCAGTTGTCTCGATGCATAGGCGATTACCTTGCCTCTTTGCATGAGCACACAACCTAGTCCTTGATTCGATGCATCGCACTAAACTACAAAATCTTCAACTCCATCCGGTAACGACAGTAGGAGCATCCACAAGATTATTTCTTCAAGGTTGAATCGCTTGTGTCCTTCTTTTTCCCCACTAACTTTTGGTTTTTCTGAGTTCCGCGATAGTTAGGGTTTAGCAATCTGGAGCAAAATTCACGAAGAACTGACGATTATAGCAGCTAATCCCAAAAACGATCGAACTTCCGACGGCGTTGTAGGAGCTTTCCAATTTTTTACCGCCTCTATTTTACTTGGGTCCACGTGAATACCTCTCTGGTTTACCACGTGTCTAAGGAAATGCACTTCCTTTAGCCAAAACTCGCACTTGGAAAACTTCGCATACAGCTTCTCCCTTCTCAGTAATTCCAACACCAACTTCAAGTGAACTTCATGCTCTTCCTTCATCTTTGAGTAGATCAAAATGTCATCAATGAAGACAATGACAAACTTATCTAGATATGGTTTGCACACCCGGTTCATCAAGTCCATGAAAACCGCTGGTGCATTGGTTAACCCAAAAGGCATAATCGTAAACTCAAAATGTCCATACCTCGTTTAAAATGCGGTCTTTGGAATGTCATCTTCATGCACACGTAGCTGATGATATCCTGACCGAAGATCTATCTTAGAGAAATAACATGCTCCTTGCAGCTGATCAAATAAGTCATCGATCCTAGGGAGTGGATAACGGTTTTTAATAGTTATTTTGTTCAGCTCCCTATAGTCGATACACAAATGAAAAGATCCATCCTTCTTCTTTACGAATAACACAAGTTCTCCCCACGGTGAATGACTAGGTCGTATGAAACTCTTGTCTTGCAACTCTTAAAGTTGCCCATACAATTCTTGCATTTCTGAGGGTGCTAGACGATATGAAGACTTCGCGACCGGCGTCGCTCCAGGAACTAAGTCTATACGGAACTCAACTTGTCGTTGCGGTGGTTGCCCCCAACAAGTCTTCCAGAAACACATCAATAAAATCTCGCACCACGGGTATATCACTTATCCTATGTTCATATACCTTAGCATTCATTAGCGCTTTGGCGGCTTTCCAAATACGTTCCCCATGAACTCAAAATATCCCACCCTCTTTTATCGGTATCTCTACTACTTTCTCGTGACACACTATAACAACCTTATTCTTAGACAACCAATCCATCCCCACATTCACATCAAAACTTCCATGACCCAACGGTAATAGTCTATAGTGAACAAGTAATTTCCTAGTTCTAGTTTGCAATCACGAATAACCCTATCAACTTCTCTACACTAATTACCATCAGCTATTCTATCGCTACTAGGGTTTACAATTACAAGGTTCCACATTTAGGCAAGGCGCAAACTTAGTAGATATAAAACTAAAATCAGCTCCAGAATCAAAAAGAACAGTAGCAAATTGATTGTTTAAAGCAAATGTACCCGTCACAACTTTGGGATCCTGAAGAGCCTCTACTGCATTCCTATTAAATGCCTTTCCTCTTGCTTAGTTCCTATTGTTTCGGGTGTTCTTGTTTCCCTCCAAAGCCAATAGGTTCCTTGCCTGTCTAGTTGCTTGTTTCCACTTGAGGCAATCATATACAAAGTATGCTTCAAAGAACTCCTAATTGTATAGCATGCTTTGTATTCTGCCCCATCTTCACTGCATTCACAAGCGCCACTTGCCTAATCGGTGCCCAACACTGTCTCGTAAAATGACCCGGTTTCTGGCAGTTATAGCACAGCTTACAAGGTGTATTCTCTGGGTCGAAAGTATAACACTTAGCACACTTAGGGTAGGTGTTCGCATTATCGTTCTTGGGAGGAACTGTCGCCACAAACCCTAATCGGTCTTAGATTTTCTTATTTGCTGGTCTTTCCACGGTTGTACTCCCGTGCTTTACTTGATTCCTTCCTATCGCTTTCCTTCTCATTCATTTTCACTTAGTCATGTCCATCAACGGATAGCCTCATCCGTGGTATCCGCCGTCAAGATAGCACTCTGAAATAGTAGTTAGCTGGGTTCCCCTAATATACCATAGATTTGAGGTCCAACACTATGGATGTACCTCTTGATCGTGTAAGATTCAGGGAGTTAACTAAGTGAGGAATAGTTTGGCAGGTACATGAAACTGTTAGTATGGCGCATGATTGCTCCTCACCATAGTGTTGTTCTAAAATCGTTCTCTATTTCTCCATCTCGTTGCTTTGGACAGAAACTCTCTACAAAGCAAGGCCTTAAAATCATTACCCATTGCAGCTTCATCGAAACTCTCGTTCTGGACTTGTGGTGTTCCACCAGGTCAAAAGCTTTGTTCACAAACAAATAGCAGATACATCACCTCGGGTTCGCAGTAAATACACTGTTATCCATCACCGACTACATCTTTCTATCCAACAGGTGATCATACTGTACCCTTTCCATCAAACTCCTTAGGGTTCCGTTGGTTATTCGGGTGGTATTCTTTGCGTGTGGGATCCAAGAATGTTTCATAAAATTAATTCTACGATTTTTGATTATTTCGTTATGATTAAAAGAGAATGGGTGCCTAATGGTAAAAAGCTTCTTATTATATCAGTTTATGCTCCACAAGAATTAAGTGAAAAGAAGATGTTATGGGACTACTTGACTATTGTGATTGATAACTAGAATGGTGAAGTGGTGATCATGTGTGACTTTAATGAACTTCGTAAGCAAGCTGAGAGATATGGCTCTACTTTTAACATGCAGGGGGCTGATGCTTTCAATTCATTCATTTTGGCTACGGGTTTGGAGGAGGTTCCTTTAGGTGGTTGTTCGTTTACTTGGTGTCATAAATCGGCTACAAAGATGAGCAAGCTTGATCGTTTTCTTATTTATGAAGGTTTGATGTGTTCGTGCCCTAATATTTCAGTGATTACTTTGGATCATTATTTATCTGATCATTGGCCCATCTTAATGCGTGGGTCTCATTTTGATTATGGCCCCCATCCTTTTTGGTTTGTTTGATTATTGGTTTGAAATGGAGGGTTTTGATAAATTTATGGAAAGATCCTGGAATGATGTACACATGACAGATTACAACGTTATGACTAAGTTAATGAAGAAAATGACGTATCTTAAAGAGAAGATTCGTGCGTGGATAAAAGTTAAGAAGGATAGTTAAAAAAATATTAAGAAGACTTTAAAAGCGGAATTAGCTAAGATCGATTTATTGTTAGATAAAAGAGAGAGAAACTCTGATGTTCTTAAAAAGCGCATGTCTGTTTCCAAATCGTTACAAGAATGAGACAAACTGGAATCGATGGAGGTGGCCTAAATAGCTAAAGTTAAATGGGCGATTGAAGGAGATGAGAATTCAAAATACTATCATGGTATTCTAAACAAAAAGAAGCCAGTTTGCTATCCGTGGTATCTTGGTAGATGGTATATGGATCGATTCTCCCTGCTTAGTGAAGAGTGAATTTTTATCTCACTTTACAAATTGTTTTGATCAGCCTCGGGTATCTCGCCTACACTTAGATATGGACTTTCCTGATATGGAAAACAATGTTACTCGTAAAGAAATAAAGAAGGCGGTATGGGACTGTGGGGAAGATAATTCTCCTAGTCCAGATGCGTTCATATTTGGATTTTCTTGCTGGTATTGGAGGTTTTGGAAAAAGATGTGGAGTAGGCTATATATTATTTTTTCCAGTATGGGACGTTCCCTAAAGGAGGTAACTCTTATTTTATTGCTTTAATTCCAAAAATGCATGATGCTAAAATGGTGAAAGATTTTAGGCCTGTTACTTTAATCGGGAGTGTCACAACCCCGCCAAGGCAGAAACACGAGGGGCGACGAGAAAGGAAACCATTACAACACTTTAGCGTCTATAAGAGAAACTAAAACATGCATAAAATACAAGGTATAGACACGCAATATGATGAAAATACCCAAACACATCAACAAAATCCAAAGGGCGTCTGACATTGAAATCAAGGCAGTTCATGCCAACGTCATGACATGCAAACATTCATACATCCTAACAAAGCAAAACAATTAACATTCAACATCCAAAACAAATAACAAAATCTAGATAATTAAACTTCGCCAGCTGCCTACGGTCCATCTAGCCACTTTTCCTAACTTTAATCTCATCCTACTGAATACCTGAAAATGATGCTTATACATCAACACAATGGTTGGTGAGAAACATAGGTTTTTAGACACACATATTAATCCCTTTCCAAAAACATTAACCGAATTACTATGATTATAAAACAATACTTTTGCATGACAATTATGCTAATTAACATACAAGCTAACATGCAATTCAATCCAATCAACCAAACAAACACAAAGCAGACGACCTTAGTTGCTCTTGGATCATACCAAATCCTCTTCCCTCTAGCTCAGGCCATAGATACCCGCAAGTAACCCTCCTGACTAGGCAACAATACATCAATATCATATCACATAACATGTAGCTCATAATGTATATCAGTCACATAATAGTCCATGCATTTACACTAACACATAATCACAGCAAATTAAAACATAATTCAACACTTGCATCATTTCCATCCTAAGTTTAGAAACAATGTATAAAGTGGGACTATGTAACTCACCTAAATGCTCAAAATGCAGCTTCCAATTCCTATCACGCAACTATACAAATAAATAAACACAGTTACACGCGACCAAGCTAAAAGCTCTAGTCCATGTAACACATATATGATGGATGTCTAAGGTTTTATTAACCATCATGGGTCACCCCGACACCATGGCCAACCTTAACCACCTCATTAACACATTACACTAGTTAACTACAATTTATTCAAAAATGTAGAATTTTAGTGTATCTTTACTAACTTAAAAACCTTACTTGCTGACCTCCATAAATTATACCAAAACTCAACTAAGTTCATTTATGAGTTTACTAACTACCTTGAGATTCCCAAATGCTCATTACATGTGTAACTATCCTAAATAAAATCAAACTTCAAAACTGTCCCAATTCGGATCTGATTGCACACTAAAATGTATGGCTCTAACTACCATACTTAGACACAAAATCAGAAGCTATCCTTCTAGGGTCTATTTATATACATATTGAACTTAACCAATATAGATTGGATAACCTTAATTCTACTTTTAAGTTAGGGTTTTAACCTCCTAAACATGACCTAATTCTGACCCATATTTACTGTTTTGACAACTTTTCTTGTAACCAACGTTTGACCAACTTCCAGAATTGAAAATCATTCGACGCCGGACTTTTTGAAAAATATACTCTTTGAACTTCAATTTAGGCTTTTGAATCATATCAAAACACGTTTCTATCATCAAGATATCATCAGTTGAACACATCCCTAAATTATGCTCATCTCTAAATCATAAATTAACGCGATCTAACCCTAATCATTTACACCAATATGATCCTAATTAAACCCTAATCACTCTAGCATGATTAATACATCCTTAATTACAGAAGTTGTTAAAACCCTAATGATCCACCATATTAATTGTTACATAATTTAAAGAAAACTAAACAAAAGCTTAATTGAAATATACCTAAACCTTGATTCTTGAACACTAAATCACCAACTTGTTCTTGATTAAAAAAATCTTTTTTTTCTTCTTCTTGAGGGTTTCGGCCGATCACAAGGGGAAAGGGAGAGAAAAAGTGATTTAGGGTTTTATTGGTTTTGTATTTATACTAATAGAGTCCTAATTGTAATCAAACTGTGTTTCCTTTTTTTTCTTTTCCTTAAAACCGGTCGAACACCCCTTTATTTATATATATTTTTTATTTTTTTAATTATTATTATTTAATTAATTATCTTCTTTACCTTAAGTTTTCATAAAAACCAAAGCTAATTTGGGTAAACCTTTTTACATAAATGCTACTTACTAACTTTCTAAAAATAACTTTTCA
>BQNB010009933.1:14132-28095 GCA_026074375.1 Tanacetum coccineum
TTAGGCTTTTGATATTCTAGAGATTCTCCATTTGAAATAGTTGCTTATACTGATAGTGACTATGATGGAGCCACTTAAGATAGGAAGTCAACAACTAGAGGTTGTCAGTTTTTTGGAAACAGGTTGATATCTTGGCAGTGCAAGAAGCAAACTGTGGTTGCCACCTCTACAACTGAAGCTGAATATGTGGCAGCTGCTAGTTGTTGTGGACAAGTACTCTAGATTCAAAACCAATTGCTGGATTATGGGTATAATTTCATGAATACTATGACTCACATTGATAATAACAGTACTATATGCATTATTGAAAATCCTGTTCAACATTCTAAAACAAAACATATAGAGATTAGACATCATTTTATAAGAGATTGCAATGCTAAAAAGTTAATTCAAATGGTTAAAATTGATACTGAACATAATGTTGCAGATCTTCTTACAAAAGGTTTTGATGCTGGAAGGTTTTAGTACTTGGTTTCAAGTATTGAAATGCTTAATCCTTAATGTCTAAATCTCTTTATGTCTTTGTAAAAGTATTGTAACGGATTAGTACTGTTAGTGTGTCAGTTAATACTGCTAGTGTATAATTAAGACTGTTAGTCATAACTTAATACTATCAAGCATAAAATAGCTTAGAATGTGTTTTTCTTTGTTTTGGACTAACATTTGCAGGATAAGCAATGCAGTATGACTGAATTGGAGAACTAAAACAGAATAATCTCATAGCTAGATTGTATGTAAGAAGTGTTTTGTGTCATCTAGTAGGAGACTTGTGGTTAAACTTTGGGATGATAAGGGGTTCATGATTTTAACTTTTCTTCATAGGTTATACATAGATATGGATCCTCATGAATTCTCACATATCTAACTAATTATTATTAGTGTGCTTATGATGAATAGAGGCATGTTATTGTATGATTATTGGAGAAAAGTTAAAACTGTCAGACAAACTTAGTACTGCTAGGTAAAAAGTTAATACTGTTAGTGTTAACTAAGTACTGCTAGGTTACTGTTTGTACTGTTTGGCGGAGAAATCAGTTATCATTAATTAGATATAACCATTGAGATATTTTTGCCACGTATTTCGCTTATAGGTTACTTTAATTGGATAATTCGTGATACTTCTCTAACTTATAAGATTTCTTCAAGTTAAAATCACTATTTATTCAGTCGATCATATCAAAACCCTTAAGTGTCATCTATATTATCTCAATTGCTCTTGTCAAAATCTCATACTATCATAATCGACCAAAACCCAGAACCATAATCAAGTTTTACTCTTCTCATCAATCTCTAATGGCAAACTTGCAATTCTGTGACAAGCACAATATGGTCGCTTTCTTAACGAAGCCTCAAGGAAGTGAGGGCTTTCATCAAATAGTGGACTTTCTAAATGCTAGCCACATCAGGTATGCTTTAACTGAAACTCTAACTATTTATGTTTCTCTTATCAATCAGTTCTGGTGCACTGCTAGTGCCAGAACACTTGACAATGGAGAAATAGAGTTAATTGCAACAGTTGATGGTCAAGAAAAGACTATTACTGAAGCATCTGTCAGGAGACATCTCAAATTGGCAGATGCTGATGGTATTAGTACTTTACCAACAACTGAAATTTTTGAACAACTTGCTTTGATGGGGTATGTGACAGATTCTGATAAACTAACTTTTCAAAAAGGTCACTTTTCCCCACAATGGAAATTTTTGATCCATACCATCCTTCATTGTCTAAGCCCAAAGAAAACTTCTTGGGAACAGTTTAGTAGTAACATAGCAACTGCTATAATTTGTCTGGCCACAAACAGAATGTTTAATTTTTCTAAACTAATTTTTGATGGTATGGTGAAAAACTTGGAGAATAAATATAAATTTTTGATGTATCCAAGATTTTTACAATTGTTTTTGAACAAAGACACTAGACTCAACACCTCTCATAAGAGACTTTATATTGCTCCTTCCCATACTCAAAAAGTTTTTAGCAATATGAAGAGGGGAACTATGGGTTTTTCTGGGGTGGAAACAACATTGTTTCCAACAATGCTTGTTCATGAACAATTATCTTAGGGTGAAGGTCCAACAAGCCCAGTTGGGACCCAACACACACCCACTGTTATTGAAACATCTCCACGACTACAAAATATATCCATCACCTATAGGAAAACCAGGACCAGATCAAGAAGAATGGGCATTAGGATACCTCAGTCCAATGTCTTATCACATGTTGCAGATGAGGCCATCACTAAGGAGATGCATGATGGATTGGGGAGGGCTACCACTACTGCTTCTAGCTTAGAAGCAGAGCAGGGCAGTGGTAACATATCTAAGACCCAAACCAAGGCAACACCATCTAGGCTAAGTTCTCCAAGAACTAGCTCAGAAGGTGGTCCCGGGTGCCACTTTACCATGGGGGGTAGTCCTGTTCAGGCTAGGCCTGAAAGGCTATCTAACTTACCCAATGAACCACCACTCGGAGAAGGTAACACATCTCGAAGTGGGGAGGGTAGTATGCAACTTTTGGAATTGATGGAAATATGTACAAAACTGTCAGATAAGGTTACAACATTGGAGGATGAACTCAGAAGCACTAAAGCTGTCTACAACAAGTCCCTTATCACTCTCACTAAAAGAGTAAAGAAATTAGAGAACAAGCTCAAGCTCAAAAGAAGAAGTACAATTGTTAACTCCTCAGAAGATGAAGAAGCCAGTTTGGATATTGAGGATCCTTCCAAACAGGGGAGGATGATTGAAGAAATTGATCAAGATGAGAATGTAAACTTGGTCAAAAGCAGTAAGCAAGGGGAGGCACATGAGACAGCTGAGCATAGAATGGAGAGTGATGTGGATTTTAGTACTGCTAGTCCTCAAAATGATGATGATGAACTAACTCTTGCTGAAACATTGGTAAATATCAAAAGGAGTGTAGTAAAAGATAAAGGAAAAGCTATTATGCAAGAGTCTGAGCCTCTAAAGAAAATCAAGAAGAGAGAGATGATACATATAGGACAGGATGAAGAATTAGCTCAGAAGCTACATGCTAAATAATTAGCAAAGAGTACAGCAAGACAAGAACAAGAGAAGTATACTTTTGAAAAAGCTTTGGAATTGAAAAAATAGCTGGATGAAAGAGAAGAGGTTGCATCTAAATCAAGTCAAGCTGATTGGAGTGATCCTACTATGATAAGATATCATACACTTCAAAATAGATATTTCTCTGTAGCTGAAGTAAAGAAAAACATGTGTATGTATTTGAAGAATCAAGGAGGATACAAGCTGAGTCATTTCAAAGGAATGAAATATGAAGACATTAGACCTATATTTAAAAGAGTATGGGATCAAAATCATGCCTTTGTACCTAAGGATTCTGAGATTGAAAAAGAGGTTATAAAGAGATCAGGTTTTATTCAAAAGCAATCTACTAAAGAAGAAAAGGAAAAGAAAAGGGATGAAAAGTCTTTAAAACAAGTTGAAGAAGAGACAGTTCAGAAAGAAGATGTTATACTTGAACAAGTTGTGAAAGAAAGCTCTAGGAAAGCTGAATGAATATTGAAAAGAAAGGCTTCAAAAGCTAGAAAGGACAAGGACACAAGACAGAAGATGCAGGATGATCCAGAAAAACTTACATTTATAGAGTATGTAGAAGTTATTTCTGATTCTAAAGAAGTAATTAGTGTGACTCCATTAGCTGTTAAATCCCCAATAGTTGGTTGGAAATCATATTGCAAAGAAGATGTGGGATATTATGAGATACACAGGGCAGATGGAAGTTACAAGACTTATATATTCTTTAGTCAGATGCTGAATGATTTTGATAGAGAAGATTTGATTGTGTTGTACAAATAGTTTAATGAGAAGTTTGCATCTACAAGACCAGGTTTTGATGATCTAATGCTCTGGGGAGACATGAAGGTTATGTTTGAACCAGATAGTGATGGTACAGTTTGGAAAAATCATAACAGTCAAGAGTTGATAGAATGGAAACTCTATGATTCTTGTGGAGTTCACTCATTGATGCTAGGAGAAGTAAGCATTCATATGCTAGTTGAGAAAAAGTATCCACTTCCACAAGATACACTTACAAGAATGCTTCGATGGAAACTTCATGTGAATTATAATGTCACTGAAATGGCATATGAGCTTTTAAGGTTTATCAGGTCTCAACTTAATCAATGAAGATAGTGTGTTTGGAAGCATCCTCAGCAGAATAAGCTAGAAGATTTAATTCAGAAGAAACTTGAGATTTGAGGGTAAATCACAAGTTTAGGGGAGGATTGTTGGGAATAAATCTTCACAAGAGGTTAGTACTGCTCAGATTATAACTAACAGTATTAACTGAGTTAGTACTGCTAGCACAAATTTAGTACTGCCAGTGTTAGTTTGTACTGCCAGAGAAGATTAATACTGCTAAAGGAAGTCAGAGATGCCAGAAGATAAGGATTACTTGGAGATGAAGATTAGAAGATAATTATAGAATAGATTGTATCAGAATATTCTATAAGTTTATGTTTATCTTTAGTATATGTTGTAAGCCGACTAGGACTCCTTAGTCTATAAAAGGAGGCTCTAGGGCATTAGTTGATATACAAGTTTTCATAGTTGTCAAGTCGATTTAAAAAGCTTCAAGGTTGTAAACCCTAGTACTAGTGAAGAGTACTCGTATTATTGATCTAATAATATTGGAGCGTTTGGTTATATCTTTGTTCATTCACAATTACTGTTTTATTCATAATACTTCTAGATATTAAGGTGTAGATTCCGCATACACTTTAGTATACATACAAAGTTTCTACAACAAGTTATTTTGGATTTATCCAAGGTAATTTAACCTTAGACAAGCTAAGGAATCGATCAAGGATTGGGATCAACAAGTGGTATCAGAGCTTTTGCTTTGAGAAACTTTGATCTAGAAGTCATGGAATTTGAATCTGCACATAGTAATACTACTGCTAAGCTACCCATACTCAAACTAGGTGAGTATGAGATGTGGGTGATAAGAATCAAGCAGTACTTCCAGGTACAAGACTATGCTCTATGGGAGGTCATAGAGAATGGTAACTCATGGGTATCTGTACCACAAACAGCACAAGAGAATGGTACTTCAGTTACAAAGATGTCAGTACCTGTAACTGCTGAAGAAAAGACCAACAAGAAGAATGATGTGAAGGCTAGAAGCTTGCTACTCATGGCTCTTCCCAATGAACATCAACTTACTTTCAGTCAGTACAATGATGCTAAAACAATGTTTGCTGCTATCGAAACACGATTTGGAGGTAATGAAGCCACTAAGAAAACACAGAAGACACTTTTGAAGCAACAATATGAAAATTTTAGTGCATCAAGCACAGAGTCTCTTGACTCTATCTTTAACAGGCTTCAGAAGATTGTCAGTAGGCTTGCAATTTTAGGTGTGATCATCGCTCAAGAAGACTTAAATTCAAAATTTTTGAACAGCTTGCCTCCTGAGTGAAATACGCATGTTGTAGTCTGGATGAATAAGGCTGAAATTGAAACAATAAGCATCGATGATTTGTACAACAACTTCAAGATTATTGAACAAAGTGTAAAGAAATATGTTGGTGCTTAAAACTTGGCCTTTATGACTGCTCCAAGCACTAGCAGTACTAATGATGTTAATACTGCTATACCTACATATGAAGTTAGTACTGATAGCCCTAATGATAACACTATTAGTCCTCAAGTTAGTACTGTTAGCTTCAGTGATAATGTTGTGTATGCTTTCATGATTGAGAATCCTAATGGTTCTAATCTCCTACAGCAAGACTTAGAGCAAATTCATGAAGATGATCTAGAAGCAATGGATTTAAAGTGGCAGCTCTCTGTGCTAAGTATGAGGGCAAAGAGGTACTATCAGAGGACATGCAAGAAAATTTTCATTAATGCTAATGATACTGTTGGGAACTTGAGATTTTGGCCTTAGACTGTGATGTACTTTATCTTGAATAGATAGAGAGAGAATGTGTTTACATCTCAAAAACCATTAAACTCTTTGCTAACTTTAACAAACCTCGTATTCTTTCTTCGTCGTCTTTTGTTGTGATCATTGTGAAGTAAACTCGATATACCAAACTTGAAACAAGAAATGAAATCCCCCAAATATGTTACTTAGCTTTGCACTGTTGTGATTGAAGAACGGTTTGCAAAGATTATATCTATACGTAATATAACCTATACGCATAAGATAAGAAGTAAAACAACCTATTTGTTATTATCCACATCGACTTCGGCGTGTGACACTGAGTACAAAACGTAAACTCCTTTAGTGATAGTTATCCAAGTCTGCAACCAACCACCCCTGACTGCTGGTAACTAGATAGTTCAAGTCTTAATCATCTGCTATACATGTTCAAGCAAGTCATCAATCGATAAAAAATAAAAGAAAGTCTCGATGATGAAATAAGTAGACGCCTTCGTGAAATCTAACTTCTATCTCAAATAAGGGATACAAAATCAACTCCGTGATCACATGACATCGTAATCCGAATCTCTAGCCGTTCATCATTTATCGAATATCTTCAGGATCTTTTTAGCGTTATGTATCATGTTTGTTGTTGTTGTTCAATTGTCGTTAAACTAGGACAAATTTTATTTTGAATTGTCGTCAACGGATAAACATCGTCTAGTCTAAACTTGCCGTGAAAGTATATTTCATGCTCGGCTTAATCCAAAAAAAATTACTAGCTTAAAACTAATAACTTTGAGATTAATAATAATTCTAGCCCAGCACCAATCCAATATAATCGGCTCATTTTGAATTGGTATAACAGCCCACATAAAAAATATACTTGGCCCCTTGGTTTTTTTTTGCTAGAACGGCACCACATAAAAAACTCGGCTCATCATTTTTTTATAAGGCTCGATTACCACAAACCCATGAGCAAAATCACAACCCGGGTCCATATACAAATCTATAACCTTGGCCTAGAAAGAGAAATAGGAAATAAATCTACCTTATAATTAGGGTTGCACTAACCCTAATCTCTTTTATCATCCGCCACATTCTATTCGTTTCCCTCTCTACCAAAAAAAATAAATCACATCAATCCATCATCAGCTATAAGCTCAGAGTATACTAGATACATCACACTCCCATAATCCAGAAAATCCCCATACGAAATCACATCACATCTCCATAGTGGGGAGCATCATTCAAACGAAAACACAAACCAAAATATTAATTTTGTTTATATCTTTATCAACCCATACGCTACGAAGAGGAACCAAGAAATTTTGCTTTAAGACCTCGTATAACAGGGTCTCAGGTAGGTTGATTATGATTTTGTTTGTGTGTCTTTCTGAAATCGAGAGAAAGAAAAGTGTATAACAATCTTGTTAACATTCTTTCTTTAATTTTCGTATATATAAAAGAAAGTTTGTAACTTTCTACAGATCGGTGATGAAACTGTTTCTTTCGTGTGCTTGATCTCTTAAAGGTCATGTATTAATTGTGACACACGACAAGAACTGATACTGAGATCATATGGGTTGTTCATTTAAGTTCGAGTCTTGTTGTTGATGTAGATGGAGGAGATGTAGTTGCTGAGATGGATTTTTGTGGGTTTGAAATGTGATGAAGAGTAGGTGTAGATATGGGATTTGTTTGATATGTATTTGTGACGAAATTTGATCTTATTGAGGCTGTTTTGATTTAGTTGTAATTGTGGTATGCTGTGATGTTTAGCAGTTGATTGTTATCATTGTTGTTGTGGTTTATTTTGAGTCTTGTGTCTTCTTTTCTTGTTCGTGGTTTGATCTCATTGAGTGACCGGGTCAACTCGGTAATAACCAAGTTGACTCGGTTTGGTCGTGGTTTAGCAAAACGCAATAGTCACAAAACGTAGTCTTGTTGTGATTTGGGCAGCATTTCGTTTCCATATTCTTTATAAATGGTCTTCAACAGGCAAAACGCAGCCACCAAAACGCAATCAAATCTGTCAAAACGCAATGGCCAAAACGCAGTTGACCACACCAAAACGCAGTTGACCTGTCACTTTCAGTACTTTTGTACTTTTTCTTAAAACTGGATCTGGGTTTTTCCTCTTCACCAAAATGCAACCAGGAAAAATAGATATAAACCCAGATTTGTTTACTTGAAGAACATGTTATTTTAGCACAAAACGCATGGCAGAACTTGTAACAACAATAAACAACCCGAAACAACATGAATAGTAACCGAGTGAACAGTAACAACAAACAAATGATATGACACACCCCTGCAGCTCTGATACCAATTGTAGATTTTAAATGGCATACAAAAACAAGGAATTAAATTAGATCTGGAGGTATGGTAAAGTGATAATAAAAATGTACTGCCATATTATTAGAGCTTGAAAGATGAAAAAGAGATGGGAAGATATGGATGTGTTGAGAGAAAACAACACACACTTACACATTATACAAATGTGAACTTCACCCTCCATGCAAGGTTGGAGGGGATGGTATTTATAGTCCTTGTGACATAAACTATCATACTTAGTACATTAATAGTAACCTATATGTCACACTATAAATGAACTAATGTAATTCCGGATATGTCACCATATTTTAAGGCTAACAGATTTATCTAAGGTAATTTAACCTTAGACAAGCAAAGGAATTGATCAAGGATTGGGATCAACAAGTGGTATCAGAGCTTTTGCTTTGAGAAACTTTGATCTAGAAGTCATGGAATTTGAATCTGCACATAGTTAATTTAATACTAAGCTTCCTTACTCAAATAGGTGAGTATAAGATGTGGGTGATAAGAATCAAGCAGTACTTTCAGGTACAAGACTATGCTCCATGGGAGGTCATAGAGAATGGTAACTCATGGGTATCTGTACCATAAACAGCACAAGAGAATGGTACTTTAGATACAAAGATGTTAGTACCTGTAACTGCTGAAGAAAATACCAACAAGAAGAATGATTGTGAAGGCTAGAAGTTGTACTCATGGCTCTTCCCAATGAACATCAACTTACTTTCAGTCAGTACAATGATGCTAAAACAATGTTTGCTGCTATCGAAACACGATTTGGAGGTAATAAAGCCACTAAAAAAACACAGAAGACACTTTTGAAGCAACAATATGAAAATTTTAGTGCATCAAGCATAGAGTCTTTTGACTCTATCTTTAACAGGCTCCAGAAGATTGTTAGTAGGCTTGCAATTTTGGGTGTAGTCATCACTCAAGAAGAATTAAATTCAAATTTTTTGGGAAGCTTGCCCCCTGAGTGGAATACTCATGTTGTAGTCTAGATGAATAAGGCTGAAATTAAAACAATGAGCATCGATGATTTATACAACAACTTCAAAATTGTTGAACAAAGTGTAAAGAAATCTGTTGGTGCAAGTAGTGGTGCTCAAACCTTGGCCTTTATGACTGCTCCAAGCACTAACAGTACTAATGATGTTAATACTGCTAAACCTGCATATGAAGTTAGTACTGTTAGCCCTAATGTTAACACTGCTAGTCCTCAAGTTAGTACTGCTAGCTTTAGTGATAATGCTGTGTATGCTTTTCTGGTGAGTATCTAATGGTTTTATTCTCATAAAGAAGGAGACTTAGAGAATTCATGAAGATAATATGGAAGCCAATGGATTTGAAGTGGCAACTCTCTCTGCTAAGTATGAGGGCAAAGAGGTACTTTCAGAGGACATGCAAGAAAATTTTCATTAATGTTAATGATACTGCTGGATATGATAAATCCAAGGTAGAGTGTTTCAACTGTCACAAGATGGCGACATTTTCAGGGGAAGTGTAGATACTGGAGCCAACAAGGAACAAAAGAGGGTCAGTTCAGAAATCAAGACAACACTAGGAAGCATGGAAACAATGAAGACACATCTTCAAAGGCAATGTTGGCTATAGATGGTGTAGGTTTTGACTAGAGTGATATGGCAGAAGAACAGGCTCAGACAAACATGGCTCTAATGGCATTTTCAGACTCTGAGGTATATAACGATAAATCTTGCACTAAAACTTGTCTGAAAAACTATGAAACTCTTAAGAAATAGTGTGATGATTTAATTGTTAAGCTTAATCAATAAAAAAAAAAACTGAAATTGACAACAACTACTTATAAAAGAGGTTTAGCAACTGTAGGAAGAACAACTTGTCACATATAGAAAGAATGAGGTTCTTTTTAGTGAAGAAGTTGCAGTTCTTAAAAGGGAAGTTGCTTACAAAGACTATGAAATAAGTGTGCTTAAAACTGAGTTTGAAAAAGTTAAGCAAGAAAAAGAGGGTATTGAATTTAAAATTGAGAAATTTGATAATGCCTCAAAGAGCCTAGACAAGTTGTTAGGAAGTCAGATAACTGACAGAAGTAAAAAGGGTTTAGGGTATAATGTTGTTCCTCCACCCCATCCTTTAATCTATAATAGACCTATAAAACTTGATTTGTCTTATTTTGGTCTTGATGAATTCAAAGACCCTGAATTCAAAAGTTATGGTTCTAAGGATAGTAAGCTAGAGTCTAACATTGTTTGTGATAAAAAATCAGATGATTCTAAGGAAAATTCTGATGACTCCTTTGGTGAAAAGAACACAGATCAAAAGACATAAGTAGCTTTGTTGAGTCTCCACTTAATGTTGATAAAGAAACTGTTTTTCTTGTTGATAAAAAGATAGAGTTTGTCAAACCTAAAAATCATGAAAAACCAGTTAAAAAGTCAGTTAGGTATGCTGAGATGTATAGATCACAAAGTCCTAGGGGGAATCAAAGAAACTGGAATGGACAAAAGTCCAATCAACTAGGAAGTGATTTTGTGATGTATAACAAAGCTTGTTTTATTTGTGGGAGTTTTGATCATGTGCAGATTAACTGTAATCACCATCAAAGAAAAAGAATAGTATCTAGAAATAATTACAATAGGGTGGATTATGACTATTATGCCAAAACCACACACCCTAGTGTCCTCACCCACACCCCCACCAATTGATACTAACCCCAGGAATATGGAGTCCAAAAGAGCAGTTTTGTTGAAAACTGGCCTCACACCACTTAATATTGTTAGGCCTATTAATAATGCTCACCTAAACCAGCAGTTCATAGTGCTAAATCAATGTCACATTTTTCTAAACAAGCACAATCAACTGCTCAGAGGCCCTTTTATAAGCAAACAACATTAACTAGTAGATATGTTAATACTGCCATGAGACACTATCATACTGAAAGGCCCAGAGAACGGTAAACACTGTAGGTCATATACAGAACCAGTAATGCTGTGTTAGGGAAAAGGTACAGTACTATTAAGACACTCTGCATGTTGGGTTGGAGACCTAACCAAACCTAATGGTGCATCTTTTGCTTTGATAAGACATACATACCATGATGGACGATGGCGAGATCAAGTAGAAGTAATGCTTGGGTCCCAAAGTAACTATTTTCTTGTTTTTTATGTGCAGGGCAAGCCACTAATGGATGATAAAGGATTTGTTGACAGTGGATGCTCAAGGCACATGACTGGGAACATATCTTATCTCTCAGATTTCAAGGAATTGTATGGAGGTTAGGTTACTTTTGGGGGACGGCGCAATGGGTGGGTCGAATTTTATGGTAAAGATATCACTTAAATATATGTTAGTCTGATTTTGAAGATGTTATACATTTGTCATTGAGTTTAAATTCATCTTTTTAGTGTCTCACAGATTGTGTGACAAAAAGAACTATGTCCTTTTTACTGACACTGAATGTCTTGTCTTATTTCCTAATTTTAAGTTGCTTGATGAAACTCAGATACTTCTTAAAATTCCTAGAAAAGACAATATGTACAGTTTTGATATGAAGAACATTGTTTCTAAATAGAGTTTAACTTGTCTTGTTGTAAGAGGTTTGCCTACAAAACGTTTTGAAAATGACCAAACCTGTGTTTCTTGTCTTAAAGGGAAGCAACACAGAGCTTCTTGTAAGTCCAAAGTTTTGAATCCAATTACTAAAAGCCTTTGTTTATGCTTCATATGGATTTGTTTGGTCCAAACCTCTTTTTTTCGTTGAGAGTAGTTTTAATGCATTAAGATAGTATTGCTTAGTAGTCACTGATGATTATAGCAGGTTTACTTGGGTTTTCTTTTTAGCAACTAAGGATGAAACCAGTGAGATTCTTAAGAACTTTATCAAAGAAATAGAAAACCTTGTGGTATGTAATTGAAAATCATCAGGGTGTGATAATTATGCACTGAGTTAAGAATAAGTTATGGATGTTTTTTGCAGAGAGAAAGGTTATTAAGATGAGAATATAGTGTTGCTTGGAATCCTCAGCAAGATTGGTGTAGCTAAAAGAGGAATATGACAATAATTGAGGCGCTAGAACCTGGTATGCTGACTCTAAGTTACTCTACCCACATTTTGGGCTGAAGCAGTTTAGTAACTGCTGCTATGTACAGAATGGGTCTTAGTTGTCAAGCTCATTAACAAGACACCTTTTGAAAATTTGTAGAGGTTTTAAACAGCCTTAAGCTTTAATGTGTCCTTTTGGGATGTCATGTTACATTCTTAATATTTTAGACTAATTTAGGTAAGTTTGTTGGAAATGTGATGAATGTTTCTTTGTTGGAAATTCATTTGAGTAGGAAGATATTATGGTGATACATACACTAGATTCCAGGATGGGTATGAAGATAACTTGGCATATTGGGTTTTTAGAGAATAAGCCTATATAGAAGGGAAGGTCCAAAAGTGGCTGTTTGATATTGATTCTCATCACAAGCTAATGATATAAATATACCAGTGTGGCAGGTACTAATCCTAATGAATCTATAGGTACACAAGGAGAACTTAATGCAGATACATCAAAGAAACCAGTCAGGATTGCATTGTGATGCCAATTTTGGAAACGATTGCTTTCTATACTTTTGATTCTCCTTCCAACGGATGTTGGTAATGGAGAATCAAATCTGCTGTTGATGATCAAAAGCAGTTGTAGTGGTCTAGATAATGGAGAATGATGAAAAAGAATAAGTCTGAAGATGATAGCAGTCATAAGGAAGTTAATACTGCTGGACAACATGTTAATACTGCCAGTCCTGAAGTTAATACTGGTAGTTTTTAACTTAATACTGTTGATCCATCAGTTAATACTGCTAGTTCATATGATCCAGATACATGTTCAAAATGGGAGCTAGTCATACACTTGAAGCCACTCATGTTGAGTTCTTCAGTGATGAAGATGAACCAGAAGTTGATTTGGGGAACATCCTTAATTCCTATACAGTTCCAACCACTCCCAATATAAGAATTCATAAAGATCACCCAATTGATAATGTGATTGGTAATGTGAAGTCATCTGTTCAGATAAGAATAATGACAAAACCTACTTCTGAACAAGGGTTTCTTAGTGATGTATATGAATAAAAAACACATGAGACCCTGAATACTTGTCTATATGCTTGTTTCCTATTACAGATTGAACCAAGAAGCATTGATAAAGCTCTATCTGATTCATCCTGGGTGGAAGCAATGCAGGAAGAACTTCTGCAATTCAAACTTCAGCAAGTTTGGATACTGCTGGATCTTCTTAATAGAAAGAAGGCTATTAGAACAAAATGGGTCTTCAGAAACAAGAAAAATGAAAGGGGAATTGTGATTAGGAACAAAGCAAGGTTAGTTGCACAAGGTCATAGACAAGAAGAAGGAATTGATTATGAAGAAGTATTTGCTCCTGTGGCAAGAATTGAGGCAATAAGATTGTTTTTGGCCTATGCTTCTTTTATAGGTTTTTTGGTATATCAAATGGATGTAAAGAGTGTTTTCTTATATGGAACCATTAAGGAAGAAGTCTATGTTACTCAACCACCAGGATTTAAAGATCCTGACCATCCAGGCAAAGTTTATAAGGTGGTTAAAGCACTTTATGGTTTGCATCAAGCACCAAGAGCATGGTATGAGCTGGATTTGAGAAGCTCATGAAAGATAAGTTTTAGATGAGTTCTATGGGAGAACTTACTTTCTTTCTAGGATTACAAGTACAA